>JAOTRI020081649.1:0-16472 GCA_028564885.2 Zoanthus sanctaehelenae
GTTGATTTGGGGTCCGGGCAAGTAGATTTTTCATATCTACTTGCCCGGGACAAGTGTCCAAAATACATATTTCCACAAACCTGGAATGTTTTGGAAATGTTTATTGTTTAAGAAACTACAAATTTTTAGTTAGACATTAGTCCTGTTTTGTTAAAGGGTTTTCCAGACAACAAGATGGTTTCAAATAGTCGAGTACAAATGTTGTAGTTTTACAAAAGTGAGATAGTTTAGCAAGTTTAAGAGACTAAAGATTTTAGACACTACCCCTGATTTTTAGATATTCTTCAGCAGGTGTACGATACTTGGTATTTCCATGTTCATAAATGTGTTATCAGTAAGTACAAGGTACTTTCCTTCCAAGAACGTAGATCTATGGAGCCATCTAATTGGAAGATTGAACACTGAAACATCTATATTTCCTTTGTTTCTATTGATATCAATCTCTACGTCGCACTAACTTTTCACATTTGCAAATTCTTTTAACATGATAAATAACAGCTTCCATTTCTATGCAGTTTAAACGAGAAAGAAAATAGGTTCGCATCATCTGCAAAGACTCAAAGCCTAGAAAAGAGATTTAGTTTAAAGGCAGCGAAATCTTTTTCTATAACAAGCGATCCCTTCAGGCAACCTACAAAAGATCGACTGGGAAGCAATTTTCTTTGAAAAAATACCAGACTTTTCAATCCAACAAAATTCGAAAACTCTTCTATCTTTCGGATGAATGGTGGATCTTGATGATCACGTATAGACTAATGGTGGATAATGATGATCAAGTATGGATCAATGGTGAATCATGATGATCAAGTATGGATCAATGGTGGATCATGATGATCAAGTATGGATCAATAGTAGATCTTGATGATTGAGTATGGATCAATGGTGAATCTTGATGATCACGTATGGATCAATGGTGGATCTTGATGATCGCGTATGGATTAATGGTGGAGCTTTTAAACCTTTTATCATACTTTTACCTCAAGTATTACATTTAACTTTTTAAGGAGCCTCAATACAAATCTAAAAACATTTATCAAGATAATCAGAATTTTAAAATATAAAACGGTTTACGTAGTTACATTATAACCTGAACCTGAAGCACGATGCAAAGACAGTATATTGAGAACGTCGCTTATGCTACTTTGTTCATTTTAGTTATATTTATTGAAACACCACCTACCAATTTTGTTCTTGTCCATCAAAGGCTGTTTAATCCACTGAGTAATAAGTCTTTGTCCTTGCGCTGTTTTACATTTGTTTAGCAGACCAACAAGACACATATTTCTGTTGTTTCCTATCACAAAGTTAATGAACTTAAATATTCAAATTAACAAAAAAATAATTAATTAAGTCTTTTGGTTGACAAACGACGTTGCTGGGTGTCCGGTGAAAATATATGCATCTCTATAATCATCACCATAATCTTTACTGAACGCCACAAGTCTCACACACCAGGATTTTTGAGAGGGGGTTCCAATTACCAATTATCTTGGAAATACAGAAAAAACAACGCAAATAGATTATCTAATTTCTTATCACTATTCGAATAGGAAACATAGAACAAATGAGCAATTATTGGGATTAAATGACTAAAAATAGAATAGGTATCAAAACTGGCGTTCCTGAATGCTAGAGGAAAAGGGGGTTGTTGGAACCCCTGGAACCCTCCCCTGGCTATGCTCCTGAACAAGTGGGGCATTAATCGGACCTAATTAAATAAATACAGTATCTTCAATGTAAAATTTAGTGGAGAAAAACTGTGGAACACACTTAAAATAAAAGTACTATAAAGTCATTCAAAACAATTTTTAAACTAAAATATATATTGCAATTTTGTTCATTTTTCATGTTTGAGATAATCATTTATAACATAATATATACGAGTGTTTTACAGGTAGATTAAATATGAAATGCAGGATTTCCCCAAGAGCAGATGTAGGAGAGCAGAGACTCATAGAATATTCATGAAGTTACTTCCATATCTAAATCTGCTGATCCTGGATTTGAACAGTGTCAAATAATCTGATTGACCGCACATTGTCCTGTACACGAGGCATCAAGTGACACTTCTATTTCAGCAAGGAATTCATTGCTAATCTTTTTTCCAAAGACTTACACAAAAAAACATTTACTTTTCAATTTATTATATTTTTAGGAAAAAGTAAAGAGTGGCGCAGCACCACAGTACCACAACAGGGAGAACTCTGAAACTATGTCTGGGATATGAGTGGCATAATATTTTCTATATTCTCAGTAGTGAAGAAATCATTGACGTCATTTCCTTGTATTACGGAATCAGTAAATTTACGTGACTAGTATTTATTTTCATCTTTGAAACACCATTATCCTTGTAACAAAAAAGACAATTACATGTTGGCTTGAACATATGAAGTTTATTTTCTTGTGGAAAAAAAAATTTCACTCCTTTGCTGAGTTTCCACTCAAAGAAAAACTTCACATGTTTGTGCCAACGTGTAAAACCCTCTATTTATAATGATATTTATTTATATTATTATTATTATTATTAAATTTTATTATATTTTTTAACATTGTTGTTATTAGTGTTATTATTTTTAATTCTGATAACTTGTTTAGTACAATTCCCTGAAATTAACTCTGACACTGATTACTTTGTAATAAAAATAGTTTTTTGGTTGGCTGGCCTGTTTCGCACCAATGGTTGTTTTAGCCAACCAGCACCTATCATTACAGTATTACATCTACAAATAAAATATTTGTCATTCAAGGTTAACAAAAATATTAGTCCTTTTATGTAATACTTCCAAAATAAAATAAATAATAAATAAACTTTATTTGATGTTCTTTGCAGAGAATATACATTAAATGCCAAGGCCAGAGGCTTATCTGGCTTATAGAACTAGAGAAGACTAGAACTTAATTATAAAATTATACTGACAATTTACAAATAAAAAAATAAAGAAATCTACACAAGGCACACAACTGATAACAAGATTAATTAAGTGATATATAAAATTATAATATTTAATAGAGGTTGATTATAGTTCACTGGTGTTTATGAGACATAAATAGTATTTCTTAAGGATTTTTTTATAATTATGTGTTCTGAGTGATTATCGAAGTGTGAGATGCAATACATTCCAGCATTTGGTACCTTGGCTTCGGATCGAAAATGAATGTTTATAATTAAGGTAGGATATGTAAATCATGTGTATGTCTATAGTGGAGTTGTGGATATGGTAATTAAATTGAAATAATGAAGAAACAGGTAATGGTAAAAAATGTCTGATATGTTGAAACTGAACAAAGCAAGCTAATTGGCAGTTATAAATAAGGTGAATATATTATGTATGTAGTTCCAGGAAGAGAGGTTTAGAATGGGAGAGAGGTGGTGAGTGTGTTATGAAGTGTCTTGTATGTAGAGCCCCAAATAAGGGTACAATATTGAAATTAGTCTTCTTTGATAATTAATACACTTTTTTCATTATTCTGTTCATACTGCTTTCTGTACTTACCATCTGTTGCATTTGGCAATAAATTCAGAGCTCTCACAGCGGATGCATCTAATTTCATATACTGACTCAAGTCAAATGTGCTCAGATGAAATTGCCCAAAGTTTGATTCATCAGATAACAACTGCATGAAAAGGACAAAGGCTTCATAAATTTTATGAACACTTCATTAAATTGATTTTCTTACACATACAGTAAATCAAAAACTTAAGTAAAATCTTGATGAAAAAGCTAGAGACATTGTCATCATTAATCCAGTTTTGATCTGGTTTTATCCCCATAAACGAGGGTGGCTGGATTTACTTCACTCTGCCAGCAACCTCTCCCACTCCCACTCTCCATCTCGCTCGATTCACTGCATCCTCCCTCTTCAAACCAAAACTCCTACATCATTGTATTTTTCCTTTTTCTTTAGTGTGTTTGCTTTAACACAACTATACAGTTGTATCCCTAAACATTTTTGTGCCAGTTTAACAAATTAAATGCCCAGTTCTGAATACTAAATTTTTGTGGGTTGTTTAGCCATTCAATACTATGCTGATTTGGTAGTTGGCATTCAAGTTCTCAAAAGCAGCTAGCATATGTTTCAAAGATGTCAAATTACCTTGAGTTCTACATATACATAGCTTGTTTTTTTCCCTCTAGCCTCTCTGGCACTTGACAAAGGGATGATCAATAAGTTGGCATCTACAGTATATGTATTGTATGTAACACGTATGGCAAATGGTATAGAATAAAAAGGTGGAGCACAAAATCTCTCTCACAATATGCACTACTACCTACTTAAAAGAACATTTTAACATTAGTGATCTTCCACTAATATTATATACTGTAACTAATAACAAAGAATATGACAATATACCGACCTCCAGGTATTTGATGACAGATGCCAATGATGCAACAGCATTGGTTAAATCCAATTCAGCTGCAGAAGATAAATACACATAAGTTGATGAGGTAAATTTGTACATACATGTAGAGATTACTGCAACTTTAAAAAAGTCAGAAAACAACTCACAACAAGTTGAGCTGCTTCGTGATGCTCCCAGCTTCAGAAGTCTGTTGAGGTCTTGTACAATATCTTTACCAGAGAATTCAACTGTAAAAAAAAATAAATTCAAAACTAGTGGCACAATAACTATAACATATGTACGGTACAGTGTACTTAATTTCAAGTTGAAGAGTTGTTTAGTTATTTCCATAAAACATAGTAGCACTTAAAAATTGATTTCTGAATTAATGTCTAAGGATTTTTAGCTAGTTTTTTGTTGATTGAGTAAGATGAGTTTAGTTTAAATGGTAAAGCTGCTTACTGTATTGGAATAGATTTAGTCCCTTTTAATTATAGCACAAAGATTACCTAAAAATCCAGTTAGAGCTTTTTGACTGTGCAAAGCTAAATCCTTTACGAGCCTGTAGGTGCCCATGGAGTGTTAAGCGGATGAGAATCTTTGACTGCCCCTGGATGGGACACTAATCCATCACAGGTTAGCTCCCAGTAATCGTTGGTACTCATTTACCTACCCCGGAAGGATTGAAAGCTGAGTTGGCTTTGGCAGAAAAGAAGGTCACACAAACATTCAAATATCAGCAAAGTGCCAGGATCGAACAGGGGACTGCACCAACCACGTCTGCCATGACCGTGCAAAACAGACTGGAAATCTTTACCAACTGCAATAATTATTCGTACTTGCACAAAAGTATTACGTATTAGAATGAGAAATTTTGGATTGCCAGTTATCTAGGTATAGTTTAGTGTTTACTCCTAAAACATTACCACAGATTAGGAGTCATGATTCACTTTGAGCAAATGCTAGCACCTTTTTTCCTTTCAGTGACTAGGATATTGCTCCTCTGTAGGACTTCTCGAATCTTGACAGCATCAGCTGAAGATTCGTGTTGAGGCAGTAAACACTCCTTTGGCCCCAGCTGTACCAATAAGGCCTAGAGCAAAAAAAAACAAAACAAAAACAATTTTGATGTCTTCCTCGGTCATCCTAACTTCCTGTTTCCCTTCACTTCAAACTCCAATGCTTTTCTAAAAACATGCATGTCCATCTCCCTTCCTCAACACATGCCCACACCCAGGATTAGGAAGGATGTGTGCCATGCACAAATGGAACATAAATAGGGCTCGAAATAGCGGCCTGCCACTTGCCGGATGACGGGCCAATCTTAGGACTTGGCAGGCCTAAAAATGTATGTACTGCCAGGAGCAAAAGAAAATGGCAGGCCAAAAATATCTACTGTTTTTGTGCAATGAATTCCAGGACAATTTCATAGCTAAAAAGTCAATAAATATAAATTTAGAAGTCTGATTATTGATGTACAGTAGAAAGAGTTATTTCTTCGTACGTAGAAAGGTAATTTTCATAGCCTTATCGATGTTTGATTGAATGTAGACAGCGGTTTTCTCATGTAATTTACCATCATGCATTTGGGTGCCTTGAGCTTCTCTTCTGTCGGAGTTAGCATATACTCGCGTAGAAGTATTCTTAGGAATGACTGTCTTATGTGTACATTTTTAAGAGTATGTCACAGAAGACGAAGAAGGAACTCTACCATTGAAAATCAACGTAACTGAAAAAGGCGTTGAACATTCGCTGTAGACATTTTGAATTCGATGTAGACATTTAGAAATATTCGGTGTCCACTTGTGGGCCACCATACAGTAGATAGCAATGCGACTGATGCTAGTGACGGTACTTCAATACTTTGATAGGGACAATGACGGGATAGGGATAGCTTATGTAAATATAGAGGAACATTACCAACATTAGCATTACCATGTTTATTTTGTTCAAATTTATTATATAAAACTGATAATTGTATGTTTTGAAAAGTTGAAATTATACCAATTTTAAACTTGCTTCCTTTTTGTTGCTTGACAGGTCAAAAAAAATTTTTGGCAGGTCAAAATTTGCTATAACCTGCCAAAAACAATATATGTGGCAAGCTAAATAATTTTTCTATTTCGAGCCCTGATAAATTCAAACTAATATGGGACATTAAAAAGTCCATATTTAGAGGGCCTACATTGCACTCGTGTCCTAGGCCATTCCTACAGAACCCGTTCGTAGCTTCCCATCACCATCTCTTGAAATGGTAGATTCTATTCTTTTCTTTTGTTTTAGGCACTATCAGTATCAGTAGGGTTAAAAACATTTTAGGTGCATCAAAATTTGGCAATGGCCCATAAATTTCAAAAATGGCTTCTTGATTTAGAAGGAAATGGGTCACTGACCCATGGAGTCCTTCCCAATCCCTGCACACCATCTCATTCCATTCACATTTGGTATTTTAATAACTGGTTCTTGAATCCAAAATATCCATTAGGTCCTCTGTCCTCTTTTTTCTCCATCACTTAATAGTAATCAATCAATCCACTTTTGATCCGAGTTTATCCCCGTAAATGGGTGTGACCAGATTTACCCCACTCTGGCAGCAATCTCTCCAACTCCCACTCTCCATCTCACTCGATTCCTTGCATCCTCCTTCTTCAAGCTAACACTTTTGCTCTCCTTCTCCACTTCCATTTCCATGTTTTAATTATTGTAAAGCTCCCAAGTTTACTTTCTGTATTCGTACCTCAAGGTTTGAAAATTGGTCATTGTCAACAAATTCACACACACCAAGCTCTCTTGCAGCTGCGTCGGAAAATGCAACTCCAACAACCTTAAAATAAAAATTTAAAAAATGTGTTGGGAGCAATGACCCTTGGGGTGCAATCATACATTTGATTGATTAATGTACTAACAGCAGTTTGTGATTGTCCTTATATTATATTAATTAATTAACTAATCTACATATGTGTTCCACAACCTGGTGTGTGCTTGGGCCACCTGTTTATTAGTCATGTGATCACCGAGTCGCCCGCAAAGATCATTCCAGTGAATATAGTTATGTGATTTGGGCGGCTCGGTGAGTACTGTTGTTATTGTTTAATAGACTTGCATTTCTTTTCGTGAACTTTCCATTGGAATAAGACATAAAATTATGTATGCTTTAAATTATTTGTTTTCATTTTCTATGGTTACTTGGGTTGCATCCCAGTGTAGACATTTTCAGAACTCACAATGAATTGTATTTCCGTATCTTCTTAATCATGTATTTATTTAGATTTCTTTTTTTTCTTGTTTTATGTAGTGTAAATAATAAAACCGAGCCGGAGTACCTTTTTATTGGTTCTGTTAGCTACAACATGCCATCCATAAATTATAATCTTGGTAATCATGTGGGAACTAGACTAGCTTCTCAAATGTTACATACCTTTTTATTCATTGAAATACTTAAAAGAATTAACACATTAAAAAATTTTAACATACAATACTTTTTCCATAATGTAGAAATGTTATCTTTATCCAATGGTTTCCAAATTCAAAACTTGAAATAGTAGTAGCAGTAGCCACATGCAGTTCTCGACAGCCTTATATATTTTTTAAAAATGTGAACAATTCTAATTTGATAATTAACTTACAGTAAAAGCAAGAATTATTGTAAAGATTGGAACAGCAACTTTTTGTTGACAGGAAATACAATGTTCTGTAGTCTGTTGGCTAGAATATTATTTAATATAAATCAACTCCTGCTAATAATGATACCTGTAACTAACTTTTATTTAATTACCCTCTGACCAGCATCAGATCCTAACTTTACAGCCATAACTAAGGCTGATGTGTTCATTTCACTATTTCCAAAGAGGATATCTTCAAACTGCTGTAAATTACCAGGAGATGCCTTTGGAAAAAGAAATGTGATTATATTTGATAAAATTAGCACCAAAATATATGCAAAATTATATTATGCAATATATACAGTAGCTGCAGTATGCAAAGTATAGACATTGGAGGATGAACAGAATTGCAAAATAACGATCTCAAACTTTGTTTCATTTTGTAAGCTCTTTTGTTTGGTCCAAAATTTTTGCAGGCTGTTTTCGAAGCCAGATAAAATATCCTGTTTGCAAAATGGTATAAACATAAGTAACCTACAAGACAACTGTGTTGTGGAAACGAAAATCACCGACGAGGTCCAAAATCCAGGCGGCTATTTTGAACACTGAAAAGGGTAAAATACAATCATGTAATACATGTATGCTCACACAAAGTCAACGAAAAGCTGAAGGGTTACAAATTCAGATTCACTCACTTTAGCAACAAGTTCCCAAGCATTGTTTCTACCTCCTTTGCTTTGGTAAATCTCAACTCTGTACTGCTTCACAAGCAGCAGCTTTTTCACAGTTGATTCAAAGTTCATTTTGCTAAGTGCCACAGAAGGCACCCTTGCCTCACCTACATCAAAACGCATAAACATACTGGTTACCATATTTTCCTAGCATAAAACTATAAGGTGACTTTCCAAGATCTGTTTCTGAGTTAGATGTACAGTACTTTGTCGGGTTGATTTTCACATCATCTAAGAAAAAAAACTTCCAGACAGGAAGGCGAGTATGCACTAGTTAAGCATTAGAGCACAACTGTCACGGATAATCCTTTACCAAGTATACATTTGGTACACAATACCTAACAATTTTATAAGCTAGTAATTAACAATTAATCAATCAATCACCACAAATAAATTTTGATCCGGAGTTATCCCCGCAAACAGGAGTGGCTGGATTTACACCTTTCTAGCAGCAATATCTCCAACTCCCACTCTCCATATCGCTCGATTCATTGCATCCTCCTTCTACAAGCCAACACTCTTGCTCACCTTCTCCACTTGCATTTTCCATGTCTTCTGTTTCAATATCATTCAATTCAATAGTCTAGTGCTCAAAATGATACATTTATAAAGAGAACTCTTATTTATAATCATTCTCCACGTGTCCTATTCTTATGGTTAATCATTAATCTATTACATATTGTAACATCCTCCCTTGTTTGGAAAGGAAAATCTCCTCTAAACTGAAACACCAATAAACAACAAAACAAAAAATATATAAGACTTAAAAGGTTTGTCTATACGTACAGTTCTAAGACAAGCAGTTCAAAGAGAATGTTTTGTGTGACTTATCTGCTAGAGCACACAAATTCCTTCAAGTGAGCAGGTACTTTTCTGTTTCTCTGAGGTCTTGAGAATACTGCACTAGTTGCACCATCTGTTATGTTCCCTTCTGGTGGCATGTTTGGATCTGGAGACACTGTTTGTGGCCTTTCTGCGACAGCATTGCCATATGGTGTTGTTTGGATTGGTGGCTCTGGTTGGTGTGTGGCGTGTTGGTCATTTTCCAGTCTAACTGCAGGTATATCATCATCGGATGTTGAGTCAGCATTGCTTGGTGCTTCAGCGGTTTTCTTTAGATGGTATCGGTTTCTTCGAAAAACGGCTCCGGTTGGGGTCTCTACAATGTAGGACCTTTTATTGAGTCGTTCTGTAACAGTTGCTTTTTGCCATAACTTTTGACCAAGCTTAAAGGGCTTCATTCGCACATTATCACCTTCCTGGAGTGGGGGCAGGTCTTTGGTGTGTGCATTGTAATATTTTGCCTGTTTTGCCTGTTTTTCTCTTAGTTTCGTTGTTATTTTCTCTCGTGTAGTCACCTCCGGTTGGAGTAGTGAGTTTGTGGTCGGGAGCAGGGTGCGTGTTCGTCGGCATAGTAATCGTTGTGCTGGGCTAGAGTCCATGGCTTGAGTTGGAGTGTTTCTGTAGTCTAGAATGGCCATGTAGGGTTCATTCCCTGCATCAAGAGCCTTTTGGATAATTCTTTTGGCAGTTTTCACAGCTGACTCTGCCTTGCCATTCGCTTTACTGTTTCCTTGGCTGCTTGTCTGGTGTTCAAAATCCCAGCTCTTAGAAAATAGTGCAAATTCTTTGGCAGTGAATTGAGGGCCATTGTCAGTTATAACTTGTTCTGGGCATCCGTATCGAGCAAAATGGCCCTTGAGTTTCAAAATCACAGAAGATGCAGATGTGGATGGTAGACGGTCAACTTCCCAGAAATTGCTGTAATAGTCCACAGTGATCATGTAATCCTTGTTTTGGAAGTCAAATAAGTCTACAGCCACCCGCTGTCTTGGGCGAGTGGGGATTTCATGCGACATTAGCGTTTCTTTGGAATGCAGGTTTCGCATGCTGCAATTAGTTCTTTGACTTCTGCTGACATTCCAGGCCAATACACACTCTAGCTCTGCGAAGACATGACTCAACTCCAAAGTATGAGGCGTGAAGTTTTAGTTTGATATCATGACAAAGATTGTGAGGACTGACGACTCTTTGTCCCCGGAATATGAAGATATTTTGCACTGACAACTCATCCCGAACATTGAAGTATGGCACTGCCTGTGAGGGCACGTCTGGTCGCTCTGTAGGCGAGTGTTTGAAGTGACTCATCATTTGAAGTTGCCAGTTTTATTTCATTGATTCTGTCGTCAGAGATAGGGAGAAATTTTATCATGTTTACAGCTTCAAAGTCTGCACCGGTTGGATGGTGCGTTGTAGGAAGGGATCCTCGGGAAAGAAGGTCAGCGATATGCAAGTTGGTACCTTTCTCATATCGGACATTAATATCATATTGCTACAAACGCATCATCATGCCTTGACTGCGCCGTGAGGCCTGAGCAGGAGGTTTCTTTAATTTTCTCTCCAGGGGCTTGTGGTAACTTTGCACTCGGACTGGTCGTGCATAAGTATACTGATGAAACTTTTTCAGGGCAAATACAATGGTAAGCATTTCGCGCTCTATCAGGGCATATCGGGTTTCAGTCTCAGTGAGGCTTTGAATGGCATATGCAACTGGTTTTCCATCTTGAATGGGGGCAGCTCCTTATCCCTTCTGACTTGCATCACATTGAACTTCTAGTTCCTTGGCTGGATCAAAGTAGGTCAACACTGGGGCCTTCACTCTTTGGAATGCATCTTCCTCTGTTTTGGTCCATTGCCAGGTTGCACCTTTGTGTGCCAGTCGTCGAATGGGTTCCATGAGGTCAGACAAGTTTGGAAGAAAACGTGAAAGATAATTGACAAATCCTGTGTTGATTGTAATTAATTGCATTTGCTGTGCGGCTTTTGCTCCGATGAGAGGCGTGAAATTTTCTTTGACAATGATGAATTCTATGGAATACTTTTTTTTATTCTTCGGATTTTGCAGGATAACTCACCCCAACCGGTTTAATTTCCGTGTGGTTCCACATTTGTAGCGTTTTATTTGTCTTTTCGATTGTTGTTGTCAGTCAATTAGTGTAGCGGGGATTATGTTTACAGAAGCTCTACAATCAATTTTGAACGTGGCTGTTTTATCTGCAATCATCTGCTCTGCGTGAATCTCTTTTTGATATTTTTGTGGTTCTTTGCTTTGAGAGACAATATGTACGGTTTCTGGTTTCATGGTAATGCCAAATATGAATTCGATGTTGCTATCTGATTGAGATCCATCGGGTTGTTGATCTCGATTCCCGCCGAGGGCATAAATATGATATTTTTCTCTTAATTCTTTCTATATAGATTTACACACCAAACGCATTCCAGTTACATTTGTCTACATACAAAGTAATCTTTTGTATGTATGTATATTTTAATCACTAGGCCCAGTTTGAAGTTCCTCTCTAAACATAAAATTAATAATGTTTCAAATTTATACTTTAAATGCTGTCTTGTAAGTCATTGACAACTTATTTTGTGAACAAAAGAGTTCAACTTGTACACAGTCATAACAAAATGACGTTCTGTATTAATTCTGACAGCACAAGGCTCATTTACTTAGATGTAATAATATAATGCACATTTTTTTATAAAAAGCAGTAAAATTTTTCGTGGTTCATATTTCTAAATTATTTTTTGATGCTTTCAACCTCAAATTATTCGTAATTCCGTTTTTATTTCTAGCAGCTTAAATTGAGGAAAAACCATAATAGAAACAGTCAAGGCATTGGAAAACGATGCACCTTTCATTTAATGATGTGAAACACTATGAGACTTGCAGTAGTTGTGTGTATATTGTGTTGCACGGTTAATTTATGTTTTAGTGAAGTCTCTGCATACATCATTTCTATAGATATTAGGGCCTCAGCCTGAGCTTATCTTAAATTTTTCTTTAATTTTGGTCAGT
Organism: Zoanthus sanctaehelenae; assembly: GCA_028564885.2. NCBI lineage: Eukaryota > Metazoa > Cnidaria > Anthozoa > Zoantharia > Zoanthidae > Zoanthus > Zoanthus sanctaehelenae. Next base: position 12,538 of record JAOTRI020081649.1, read on the forward strand.
GTGAGCCTTGCTTTTTACAAAGTTGTTCCTTATAAAAAGCGTGTATGTTGACATTCTTCAAGTGGCTTTGAATCTTCAAGTTTAAGGTCTTAAAATGTGTGATAAGATAAAAGATATCTGTTGTACGGTATGCATGACCACAATCTGTGGTCCATTAATAGGGATAAGTCTAATGGACTAAAACAATTGCTGTTCAATTGTGCTGTACGTTTGTATATAAATTCAGGCTCACTTTTACTGACGGTAGACAAGAAAGTGAGTCCACAATGTGAAACAAACATATTATTGTGACCTATCATTCCAGCTATGTACTGGAATTTGTTAATAAGAAATTATAAACGATCTATTTCTATAAACTATGGTTTATTGTAAATTAATTATCTTAAATCTAGGAACAGATCTAAATGTTGAAAAAAGATTCCTTAAAGTGTCTATTAAAACAATTATGTCAGTGAGATATCTCAAGAGAACTCTGAAAAAGGCTCTATTAAATGTCAGTGAAATCTCTCAAAAAATTTCATTTGTTTATAATTGTGTTTCTTGACCTTTTTCTAAAACAGTTTCGTCATCCATTGAAGCAAACACGAACTCAACCGCACATGATGGCCATACGAAAAAAGCACCCAAGGCAGCTGATGAGCACACAACTGTTGCTTCGTTAGTGATTGCATTGTGTTTTGGAATTTTGTTTCTTTTCGCAGTTGTAGTTCTGATTGGTCGACCATGGTGGGATGCATACCATAGGCCAAGATATTCCAAAGTTGATTATCTCATGAATGGACTATAAACTCTCTCCCCAGTATTTTATTAATGGAACCTTGGATGTCCAACAATAGAAACCTCAAATAGAGTTTTCTTTGTCTTGTTTTATCTTGTGTCTACATCAAAAATGATAATATTCTGTATCTTGCTGATGTCAAGCGATCTTTTTTATCGTTTTGTTTATTGAATATCCTGCATGCTTCCATATGGAATTGTGACATGGTTGCATTGCAGTGCCAGACCTCCATTCACTTATAGCTATTGTTTTCATCAAGAGTAGAAACCAGTACTGCAATGCACTAACATCACATTTCAAGATAGCACCCTACAATACAATACAATACAATACAATACAATACAATACAATAGACTTTATTTAAGGAGGGTGACACGATTAACCAGTGAGTTATCTAACACGTGGCCCTCACAAAAAATTCAGTGATCAATTCAAATAGCTTGAGGTGAACTATATACAGAAAATTATCAAATGTGAGCTGCTGATGTAAACACAACTTGAGGAAAACGCTTATTTGAGATTGTTGTTGTTTGACATCTGACTTTTCCAACAATTTTAATGTTTTTATTGCATTCTCCAATTGAAGGACGACTATCTTGCATAGGGGTGGATACAGGATGGGGGTGAATTGGGTGGATTTTCTTCAGTGTTCTGGTACATTGTCATTCTTTGTACTTGCCACCATTCTTCTCCAAAAGTTTCTGGTAAAGTCTTTGTATTATTCACCCCCTTTCTAGAATTTTCACCACTGCTTCCAGTGTAGTTAAGACATCTATGTTAACAGGTTTTAGTAAAATATAGCCTAATTGATGTTTGGTGAAACAGAAAAAATCCCTAAAGTCCCCATATTCCTACCATTCTATATCCCCATATTCCCTATTATATATTACTCTATAATGTAGGTAACTAAACATACATTTTGATATTAGCTTTAAGGTATTCAGATCTATTGTAGATGATTCAAACAGTAACCCTTTCAGTTCCAGTCAGTGATCAACACCCTACTTCTCCTCATGTAACACATACATAGGATGATATTGAGTAACAAGAAAATGAGAATTGATCAAAGAAAGTAAACTATCAAAGATTAAAAGTATAATTCTGTCATACGTATTCAATGAAAACATAAACTAAAGTTTGTAGAATTTATTAATTCAACTGGAACTGAAATGGTTTAGTTAACCTTTATTTTCCTGTACATGATAACTACAGTATAGCTGCATCTTCCTGACTATTTTACAGTTCAAAAATAGTCGAGTACTGCACAGTAATCAATCCCTTGACAAACTGTTTCAATTAATGTATTGTTTGTAACAATGACCTCTATCATAAATGGCAACCATTTTAGTATTCAATTGTCTTCAATCAAATTAGCCCCTCTTGCCGCGTGTTCGAGCAGAAAATTCAAAAGAATATCTTACTCCAAACAAGACTAGTAAGGATATATGAATGAAGACAAAAGAATATTTAAATGTTCGCCATTTGTGAACGAGTTCTATATTCCAAGAAGTACTTTGTAAGCAGCTTGTAAATTTAAGCCCCAGTTAGATTAATACTTCATTGGTTATTATAAAATTATGGTGTCATGCTGGAAGCTAAATCCTTTTAAGCCTAGTGGCCCATGTAGCCGGCGCTTATCTCCGGTTTCTGTAGTGTTAAGCGGATGAAATTACACTCATCTCCACCAATCAGAATCGAGTAATTTTGTTGAGTATAACATAATATGTAATAATAATGACATATAATTTCATTTCTTAACATGAACATCTTACTGGTATAGCCAGTGGTTCAATCGTGATACTATAACTTAAAAGTTTCAAAATTTAAAAAAAAAAACTTTTTGAAAATAGTCTTACTCTAGAGAAATTATTTGTTCTGTTCTCTGGAGGAGACAAAGATTCTCATCATTATATAGTCATCAGAGATAAGCGTGGCTCTATGGGCCACTTGGCTTGTAACTAAGTAAGCTACGAGCCTAATTAGTAGTAGCCCATTGAGCTACTCATATCTCTGGACTCCATAGTGTTATACGGATGATAGTCTTTGACTCCCCCTGGACGGGACACTAATCCATCGCAGGTTAGCTGACAGCAGACGCTGCTGAAGCAACTAGTAAATCCCTGGCTAAGGTAACCTTCCAATTACAATTGAACATCATGGGACCTTTTCTAGAAAAGCTCACTTATAATTGGTTTTCATACTTATGAGGTTGACAAACAGAGCAGCATTAAATTCTTGAAGATAGACTATGATTGATTAGCGTCTCCTTCCAGGAGTCCATCACGACTCTTACCTATTTAAAAAAACCGAAAACGTACATGTAAAAGTGCCAGATCCATGGCAGGGATGTAAATACTTGTTTTACTGTAAAAGGCAAAAATGTGGACATCATAGGTTAGTATGGAGAGGGCGATGAAGTCCATTTTAGGTGTCTAATTACATTGACCATTGGAAAAATCATGCAAATATCCGGGTAAGTTTTCCCTGCTCCCGGCTACTATTTTTGTCAGAGTTCACACGGTCATGGAAAGTCATTTCAAAATGCATTTTCCAGACCTGGAAAAGTTAAAGAATTTTATTTTTTCTTGAGCTATGGTGTTTGGTGAATAAGGTTTTTAATGTACCAAGAAAACTCGGTTGTCACACGCACGTTGTATTATATACACCAGTATGAATTTGCTTTTCATTGGCAAATTTGAACTTTTGTTATACGTTTAATCACGTTGAACTATCTTTCAATGTTCAGGTCAATGTCATTCACATTTGAAGTTGGATTAAAGTACCAGTAGACTATGGATTTTGAAAAATGGCTTTTAGTCATGAACAAAATTATGGAATAGCCATTGAGTTTCATTCTTCATTGTCAGTGTGAACCCTGTATGTCCCTGCCATGGGTCACCAGGCTGGTAAAGGTTATAGCTCCATCGCTGTAACATTTAATGTTCTTTATGAACAACTGTTATGTACACAATAACTATTAGTAGTACTAAGTATATTATTCAATGGCAAAAGAAGGTTTTACTTATAAATACGCACTTAATGACAACTCCCCAAAGGGGTTTTTCAGTGTCATATTAAAGACCTCCCTCTTCCCCAATTAAGAATCCCAACTGGTAGGAGGCAAACTAGTTGGCTATTTACAAAGCGTGGTAAATTT
>JAOTRI020081723.1:0-16471 GCA_028564885.2 Zoanthus sanctaehelenae
CAGCATCTGCTGGGAGCTAACCTGCGATGGATTAGTGTCCCGTCCAGGGGGAGTTAAAAACTCTCATCCGCTTAACATTACAGAAACCGGAGATAAGCGCCGGCTCAATGGGCCACTTGGCTCGAAAGGATTTAGCTTAACAGTATAAATACTATTAACGTATCTGAGTATATTTGCAATTTATATTCAATATTTTCACAGGATAGAGAACTGGCAAGCAAGCGAATTAAAATGGATTGAGAGCAACATTTTAAATGTCAACGCATGCTGTGATAAGCGACAAAGACAAGCACCCGTCCAATACATTCGTGTGCGCATCTCTCGACTCTTACGTTGTGAACTTGGAACAATCATTTGCCTTTATTAATACAGTAAAAACCCACGTGTAAGAACCTCCACGCAGAAATTTGCTACTTTAATACCCAATAGTCAAACTATTCCTTGATTAGTGGTCCGACCGGGAATCGAACCCGAAACCTCCCGCACAGCAGACTGGCGCCTTGCAAACTGGGCTAACCAGGCTGCGGTGAGTTCCTTATGTATTTGTTTGAAGTCTTGGTTTAAGTGTTCCAGTTTTTAATAAAGGACAAACCATATATTATACTATTTTCTATTCCGTAAAAGTTAAGAACCTAATTAAGAACCTACTTAGCCCAAAATGCCAGTAAATATCCCAAAATATAAGAACCTGTTTTGCCAAACACTAAAAAAAGTAAGTTCTTACACGCGGGTTTTTACTATATCATCCTCAACTCCAAAAAAACCCTGAATTATTTCATAGTGCTATTAATTGCAAAGACCTACAAGCTTTTTTTATATATATAGAGGATATTACACGGTGGCGCGAAGATATGAATTTTATTTTCGAGTGGCAAAACAATATTTTACGAACGAGCGCAGCGAGTGAGTAAAATATTGTTTTTGCCACGAGAAAATAAAATTCATATCTTCAAGCCGCCGTGTAATGTTCTTTTTATTATGTGGAGACTAAATATTGAATATTTGCGATTTTATTGTGTTTCAAAGTAGTCAAGTTTTAAGAAATTCTTTGAAATTTTTATGTCGTACAAGGTTTTCTTCTTCGTGTTCTCGTTTTCAAGTTTTTTTGTAAACTCTTTAACTTCTTCGTCGCTGATGGACGTAAACCTGCTCGCCATGCTTTTATTGTAAACAAGAAACGCGACGCGAGAAACCAATTCAACAAAAGCAAAAGGCGGGAATCGTGACGTCATTGAACGATACGACACTCACAAAGGTGACATACGGAAAATACGCCACTCGGGTCCCGGATGAAGTGGCGTATGGAATCTACGAGTGGTTTAGTTTCCAGTAAAACACTCTTCTCAATATAAAAATAAATTTTATGTACTTGGTTTATTATTTGGTTGAGTGTATGATGTCATCAGTTATCTCATTTGCATACTTTACACATTTTTTAAAGTTTAATATTTCTGAAACCAATGAAGATATTTGTAAACAGTAAGCGGTATCAGTAATTGTTCGTAGAAATGTGATTAACCTACAAACCAAGGGATAAAAATTTGATCAGAATAGCACTTTAAAGATTTTAAAAAACATTCTACATTTTTGCAAACTTATAACACTGAATAGAATAGAATTTTCTTGGTAAATTTTAAGAACTTGTGCAGCCAACATTTCTCCGCTGCGTCAAAGAAATTCATACGTTTGTGCTGGAATCAGAGAAACTAGACAAACAAATTATTGTTTGAGGAATAATGAGTTTTGAAACTGTAAAATTTGCCTTATTTAAACACGGACAAAAAATACAACAGAGTAGTTAGTAAAGTATACGTTGGTTTGGTTCTCGGAATCATTTTACTAACGCTGTTTCTCAAAACTGATCGGTTTATTTTTCATTCGAAAGTAAATACACCGCAGCTGTTCAATTCATCTTGCCAGCTTGAATTAGAAGGGCATCAAGTTTGACAAACCATTTAGATATCAATAATTGCAATTATTCGGATAACCTAATTTGTTCTTAAGGCAAGAATTATGAACAAAAATAACTTATCTAATTTATTCATCTTGGTTTCTCTGACTCTGTTGACAGCAGAGTTGACAAATTTACAAGTTTTTATCAACATCATGCACAACGCTTGACTTTCAAAAGTTGAAATTCTTAATTCTCGTAATCAAAGAAAAAGTTTTTAAAATAACTTTAGAAATCTTTAATCCAATGTTTTTTAAAAAGTTAAAGGCTCAAAAAGTTTTTAAAAATCTGTCAGAAAAGAACAACAAAATTGTCTATCTTCGACTTCGCAGGCATTTCATATCAAAAATAAATATGCTGTTTTACAGTGTAAAATTCTTTAATTTTGCAAACTTATTACAAAAACTAAAAAAGAATCGCTAGGTTAATTTATACACTTCTTCGCTGTTAACGTCAAACAATATATCTTTTGTTTTCAAAACAGCGGCAACCCACGGAACGTTGCAGTGTCCTGATACTAAGATAATCATTCGTTGCATATTAGGTAGCCTAGTTATCTTGCAATTGCCATGATTTGATTAGTTACTAACAAAGCAAACTACCAATTATATCTCACGTATATCACAATCTTCATAGGTCCATCAATACCACTCTGTGTTGTACAACAATTTTTTAGAGCTGAGTTTGATTGCACACTGCGGTACAAACAGAGGCTGCTTACCATTTTTCCAAAACATCCGGAAATTTCGGGTGGAAATGTAAATGATAAGCGATTTTGTCGTTTGACCAAGTGGAAAAATTTCACCGAAAACGGAAAGCTGTAAAGCTTGTCCTAAATTTCCATTCGGAAATGCAACAGACGGAATCTCCGTTTTGGTCTAGTCCCATTTACAATCTGTCCTAGATGTAGGTTGGACAGGCCTGGCAGCTTCACGTTCATTCGTTCAAAGTCTTATGCTAATTTAAAAAAACCAAGCATTCCTCGTGAAGCCGTTCATTTACCCACGTTGAATCCGATTGGCCTGTCCAAATATTTCCATCTAAATGGTAAACACCCACCCACTATAAATAAATAAACGATTGAGCTCTAGAACCTAGTCTTCTTAGATATAACTTTTTTGAACTATAAGCACCGGTTTGCAATAACAAGAAGAGGAACCTGCATAAACAAAAAACTTTTGTTCTCGCTGTATTCATTTTACTTCCAAAAAGACCATCTCACCTTAAAATTCTTACATTCATGAACAACTTCTGTAAGGGCTCTAAAGGCCTCCACCTGTTTCATTAATAATGAGATACAATAGGTTATTGAATAAAACGGCAAACATCTTGTGAATTGCTCTTTGAAATGACCATTAAACTGTGTTTGATTAGTGTCCTGTCCAGGGGGAACAACCTATGATGGATTAGTGTCCCGTCTTGGAGGGAATGGAGGAGGCTGATCCACTTAAAACTATAGAGATATGTGTTAGTTCCATGAGGCAGGTGGCCGTAAGGGGTCTAGGTTTGACTATACTTAGATAATGCTACATTGGCTTGGTGACTGAAATGATTATTAGCAACACGGCGATGGGGTACTGAGATGTTTTCCGTTACATTTACATTGAGCTTACTAACAGCTAAATATTCTTTTACTAATTTACATTGCTCAAGAATAGATGCTAACAACACGAAATAAATGGGTTTCTTTCATAATACGCAAAAATACTTTAAACTTCATTAAGTAAACAAAACTCTTTCAAGAAAACATTTTTAAAAATATAGAGTTCTTAAGCACATAGATTATATTTTATGAAATAAAATGATATGAAATGGGCGAATTGTATGAACTGTCGAACAACTGACGGATTTACAACACATAAACATAAAACTCACGTCCGCACAGGATAAAAAATTCATATCCGCACAAGAAAAGATTAAACTCATAAATACAAGAGAGGATTAAAGTCAAGCAGTACCTCCAAGAAAAGAAAAAAACTTATATGTCTAAGAGAAGAAAGAACGTACATCTTCATTTAACTTCATAAAACAAAAATAATAAAAATAATAAAAATAATTACTTTTATTTAACGTTCACTGCGAAGGAAGTGGTTACCTATTCTTCCTAGCCAGAATCTAATGTTTAATCGCATGACGGCTTAGATCTTGGCGTGAAAGTTGATTTTGCAGAGGGAGGAAAACCGGAGTACCCAGAGAAAAACCCTCGCAGTCAGATTGAGATCGACAAATCTCAGCCCACATGCCGAGCCCAGGAATTGATCCCGGGTCGTAGAGGTGTGACTGAGGTACATAGAACAAATCTCATTTTGCCAAGAGGAAAATAACCTTTATATCGCCAAGAACACTGCATGTTAATTTTAAGTGAAAACCTTACATTAACTTATTTCCATATACAAGAAATGGAAAAACCAGCCAAGTTTCTCACCGTCCAAGAAGCCGTTCCTAGCGGGAGTGATTGGTTGCGAAAGACGTTTCCTAACGCATAGCAAGCATTCCAACGGACCTTTTTAAAATAAGAAAACATTAACTGTAAGAACACAATTTAAACAAATAAACACTTGATTGGTGCAACACCACTGCTGTAGAATCGGTAGCGGTATTTTTCCGCCAGAATTAATTATGTTTATTTTTGTGTTTACCAACGGATTGCACTGAAGAAACCATGAGGTTAGTTTGTTCATTTTCATTATTTTATTCTATTGTTGTGTACAGCCTCACGTTATGTATTTATACTTAGAGTAGTTATTTATATCTTTAGGACCGTTTACCGGCGTTTACAAGTGTTTACCAGTGTTTGACGGCCTTTATCGGCGTTCGTGTTCACTTTTCATAAAAGGGTTGGTTAGTAAACGAGTGAATATAGTGAATACAGTAAATACAGAGTTTTAATAGTTGACGGTTTTAAAGAGTCCACAACGGCAGCTCAAATACGCATTTGAAACAATCTCAAATATGCAATGACCACAAACCTCAGAAAACTACTGAACTCTGCTCTTTTTGAAAAGTGAATGGGTTCTTTTAAGCCCCAAATAGTGTCAAGAGACTGTACCTACGCCGGTTTATCTAATTTATCCGAGAAGACGTGAAGGTCTATCTGTTTGTGGATATTAGAGTAAAGTTAGCATCTTCTCAATTTATTTCAAAAATTGAGTGCTGGTCCGACCGGGAATCGAACCTTATCGAAAGTCAATTCAAAGATATCACTATATCATAACACATGATACATGTGATCAGCGGTTAAGCTAAAGTCTAATAAATTATATTCTGAAATTCCAAAAGCAAGAGATAAAATGCTATCTAGAAAGTATGACAAAGTGTATTATACGCTAATGTTATTTCACGGGTTCATGAAAATCTCTAGAGGTTCGTTCACTCTAACATTTATTTACCCCGCCCCCTTTACAGTAACAGTACAAATACAACAAATATTGAACAGTATTGTTGCTATATGTCCACTCGATTCTAAAAAATCTATGTGCCAAAACTCAATAATGCAAATGACTGCGGACTTCCTGTGGTATCTGGAGAACTTGCCTAGGCTTCCTGTTGTAGTGTTACAGACTCTCTTACATGCACCGCGACAAAATGGCTACCATCTATCGACGCAGTAGCTACAAAAGTAAATTGGCTAAGAAAAAATAATTTTATATCATAAAAAATCTTTTGTAATGCATGCTTCATTATTTCTTATGAATATTAATAAATAGTTTTATCTTCATTTGTAAAGTGGATAAGTAAAGTTACGGCCCGACACACCTTCATTAGACCAGAACCCACGCATCTCGCCAGAGCGAGGATGCCTCTTTCAACAATGTCGCAGAAACCTCGTTTATCTAAAAAAAGGGCAAGACACAACATTTTCAGGCACAAAAAGAAAAGAGTTGACAAAAGGTTACTAAAAAAGGAGTGTATTAAAACCAATCTCAACCAATCTAATACAAAAATAACTAAACAATGTCAATTGTAATAGCGTGATACTAAGTCTAAATGCTAACAACAATCTTCTATAATATCTTCTAAATAAAAATACAAATCTTTACATCAATATAAATATGAACAATACCGAAAGGTCTAAGAAGCAGCAATTTAACAATAACATTAAGAAAGTACAAAGCAGTTTTACATTTTATCAAAGACATGTTTCGGCATTTCCACGTGCCATCTTCAGTGTGGGGAGAGTGAAAAAATACTACAGTATTTAAGTACAATCCAAACAATAGTTATGTAATTTAATACAATAAGGAAATTAAAAAGAAAGTATTAAATTTCCATGTTTAACTTGTTTGCTAAGAAATGGTTTATGTAACTGAATAATATGAAAAATTCGTGAAACAAATAAAATCAATGATTATATTTTTGTAAATTCCCCTGTGAAAACTTTTTCTCGATGATTCTTAACTGATGACTTCAGGGCAAAGCACATACTGCCAAAACACCTTTTCACGTAATGGACAAAAAATTACGTTATTGCCGTAAGCATCATTTTTCCGTCAACGCAACCAGTAAAACCATACAAAGGGAGCCTGCAATCATTAGTCTGCGGTGTGTTACAAAAATCAAAAGCGTAATGCTTGTGGGTTGTGGCTATGAAGATAAACATCAAGTATAGATAGCACAAATGTGCTAGTACCTTACTTGAAGCCACGATACACTTGGCACTATGGGCACGTTGGTAAGCCTTTTACCACAAAAACTACAAAATCATAGCCACATCCCATACGATGGGAGCCCACCAACTCCAATGTGCAGTATGCTACAAAAATCAAACAATACACAAACCTCAATAATAGGTAAGAATGCACAAGAATGAAGCCTTTTACAAAATTTCTTACTATACCTAATAACGATGCGGGTAGATAACGTAAAAAATTCCCGATGGCACGAACGGCGTTCGATTTAACCTGCAAAGAGAAATACATCATCTCCTTGTTGATACAAGACTTCACGAAATTCTTGAACTGGACAACATTAGTACATGAATGAAAACATAAAGCACGGTACACACGAGGAAGCTTGCTCTCGTAACATGCTCCCGGAGCAAAGCTCCCTCGTATGTACCGACAATTTCATGCGAAAAATATTATTGCACAACAAAAGTGTTGCTCCCGGATTTTGCACCATTGAATCAAAATGGTTAAATATGAGGGAGCGAGCTCCAGAACAAAATCTGTTGTGGGCGCGTATTGCTTGAGCAAGCTCCCTCGTGTGTACTGAAACCTGTTTGCAGCGCAACAACCTGTCTCCAGTTGGCCAATCAAATTTTTGCCTATTTTTTCATCATGTTGGCCGCCATTTTGGATTTACAACTTGCGTGTGTACCGGCCTGCAGCAAACATGGTAAAATGACCCAGAAGCAGGTTGTGGTAGGTGTTGGGGGGCAAGCTATCAAGTCTGTATCGGCTTTAATTTCTCACTGAAACAAAAAGTATGATGACGGTGATAGCAAAAACGATGTTCCCAAGGCGCTAATCCTGTTGGCTCACAATTAGAAAGAAGAATTACCAATTAGGCTCCCGTGAATTCATTACGCAAAGCCTCTCGTAATGGCCAAACAAACGCTTGAGGGCTCTGGTAAATAGCGAAGATCTGCCAAACAGCAGCGAATCAGCTCATTTTCACGTTTCCCCTTCCCCTAACCCTAACCCTTCCCCTAACCCTAACCTGCTTTGTGTGGCAGTCTTCTATCCCAAAATGTCTCAGTGATAAGCTGGAATTTATCCAGCTCTAGGGCTCTAGGAATTATCCTCTTTCAATTCTCTTATCAATCAGCTCTAGTGTCACTTAATCTCCCAAGCCTTTTTTTATGTCGTGAAGCATTGTGCACTAAAGGCTTTACATCCTTTGTCAGTTTGGAAAATCCCCGTTTTATGTCCCCACTTCTCCCTCATCGCCGTGATACAAACACCCGTCTTACTTTCTTGTGTTGCTCTTCTCATGAACGCTTTAAACGCAGCTTTATACCATCAATGCTTTTTAAACAGTAAATTATATTTTCCGAATCTACTTTCAAATGCATATTCTTGTATATATTTTCTATTTTGAAACTTTAATGTTATTTGAAATTTGTGTCGTTCTTCGATAACCATTGCCATGGCTGATAACTTTAAATAAACCATTATTATTATTAACCCTAATCCTTAGTATACGGTTTGTTGTTTCAATGTATCAGTGCCCAAATCTTAGGAAGATGACTTGCCAGAAGGTAATGTCACAGATTTTGTTTTGATATCGCAGCAAAGTTCGCTTATCCAATTATGTAACAAGATCCGATTGGCAGAAACAAGTCAAGCAAAACTAAGAACTCAACAAATTTGGTTAAATAAATTTAGCGGTTTAATTGACAAACATTGAAGTTGCAATTCCAAAAAAAAAACCCTTCTTATTTCAACCAATCAAAGGCTGGAGTTTACTTCAGCACCGTGATAGTAGTTGAACCGATCAGAAGTACTGCGATAATTTGAGACCAACATTATGAATCAGTTTTATACAAACCTTTTCATTGTCCGTTGCAGCAGTTACGGATGAGTTTAGTACTCTTAAAAGAAGCACATCTGAGAAATCTTCAACAAATGTCGAGTTTTCAAGAGACCTAAGAAAACATAAGACACTAATAATACCCATTGGGTTTACACACGTAGATGGTTCAACCCCGATCAATTTAAAACTCAGTTGCAAAGCGTATTTTTTACTGGGTTCCTTGTATAGATTACTAATTCCAAACTTGGCCAAATGATAAACTCTAAACGTGATTTTTATTGTAATGACGCCAGATTATCGATTGATTAAACTTCGAAACTTGCCCCAGTTTCCGAAACTATTTTCGGCAAAGTTAAATATCATACCAAAAAAAAGGTCAACTTTGTTTGTCCACACGAGCAAATGAAGCTGTTATTTCATTTACAGTAGACGGGCTTTAAGTGGCAATTTTCATGTATCAATGAACATATTTTAAGTGACAAATACGTTTATAAAATATTTAAGATAGTACAGTGGTTTCTATTGTCCGAGAGGTGTGTTTTCATAGGCCAATGAAGTATAGAAATGACGTATTAGCTAAACCTCGTAAGGAGATTTTGTAAAATGATCATGAAATAAACACAAATAAGAATGCGGTTGTAATTCTATAAAAGAAATAAAACACTTTTTCTGTGCCTCCATAGCGCTATGAAAACTTCGGCACACGTTTAGGGAATTCTCGAGCAGATCAGCTGATCAGCTCTCGATTTCTCCCAAAAGTGCGCCTCGGTTTTCATAGCGCTATGAAGGAACAGAAAAATGTTTTATGTCCAAAACTAAAAAAAGTATTTTATATTGATAAAATTACACATAATCACAGTTAGCATTATTAAGTCAAAGTTTTAAAACAAAGTTTCCTACGTTTATTTAACTGCTCATTTTTGTCCAACTTTTTGTGTGATAACAAAGCAATCAGACATCTCAGTTTAAATCACAACGCGATCGCAATTTCACCAACTGATAGAACGATAGTGGTGCTAACGTTGTGTGGTCTTTCTGTTCTACATACGGCAGTCTTGATATTTAAATACTGTTGACTACATATACAAATTTCGGACTACCGACAACGCGGCTAGAACTATTCATTATTGCTTTATTTATCGATATACCCTCTTCGCAGATGCAACGAAATTTTAAATCTAAAATTTTTTAAAAGTTTAAAAAACTTTTCGTGCGATTATTTTGTCACTCCACAGAGGCAGGGTACTGGAAACAATAGAAATTTTACCTATATACATAAATATCATGACTTTAATCAAATAATCTTCAATACCTCTTTTTAGAATACTTGCAGTAAATCAAAATAAACCAGTTTTGCTACAGCTGTATCGAAGTGGGGAAGTGTGATGTCACACAAGTTAAAATTTGTAAACTTGTACGACTGTCAAATTCATCCGAGAGATCAAGACTAAAAATGATTAGTAAAATCCAATTAGTGGGCTATTATCAATGCTGGGTTCTGATTGGTTGAGCTATTACTAGGATATTTGTTATAGCCCACTAGTAGCGAAAAGCGCCGGCTTTAAAAACCAAAACAATAGCTTTAACTAGTGAAAGATGTTTTGTCTCGATATTTTTTTGATTAACTACTTGGATTTTACTAAAACAATTATTCCTCTCGACCTTATCGTCTTTGAGTCAATAGCTCATGAGGCCTTCGCCCATCGGCTCGAGGAATAATTGTTAAATATTTGCGAAATATCAGAATGTTGGTGCAAATTGTCGGCAAGATATTACCATAGGTATGCTACAATGACTCCATACAAATATTATCCTTCTAAAATTGCTTGGTTCTTAATGTTCTGAACCAAGCTAACTTCATAAGGATTTGTATGGAGTCATTGGAGCATAAAAGTGTCACTAATGGGTGGCAAAATGCCATATTTTGGTATAGAGGAACTTTTCATCTCGATCTTTCTGAATATTACAACCAAATTGCATCAGTGTTACTCATGTTACGAGGTCTACATAGCCGAGTTAAACCATCTAACGCGATTACTATAGAGCGAACTAAACAACTCGGGCCCACATTGTAGAAATTTAAAATGCTGTAGTAGGAAGTGTATAATGGTTGGCCGATTACTTGGTTCTAAAACTTATATCCTCTTATCCTGGTTAATCTTTTTCAAAGTAGACGCAATAGTTGTCAAGTTCCGTTGGAAACAGACCACGCATGCCCTTTCGGGTAGACAGTTCTTATGGAACACGTGACCTGCGTAGAAAAACAATACAGAAATCACTTTCAATCATCGATAAATAACACTAAAAATGATCTAATGAGCACTAACGGTGGATGGGGGGTGGGTGAGGGTATGAGAGTCAGATATTATCTGACTTTGGTTAAAATTTTTTCAAAATTTTAATAAATTTTGTAAAACAAGAAGTAAACTAGAAACAGAAGTGGCGCGTTAGTTTCCGTCACACATGCTAGGTACCAAACTTTGTATAAGATGCTAACATACTAAATACTGGGCTGGGGAAAGTTTTAAACACTTTAAGTTATAGTCATCAGTTTGCAGTAGGCCAAACAAGCCCAACAATACGATACTGAATTGTGCTGTTGGATTAACTCTGAAGAAACCGTGCCAACTGGCAATATTCGAGTAACCTATTCTTCTTTGCAACTTTTAACTCGAGTGGGATGCCTTCTTAAGTAGCCTGTTACTGGCACTTATGCTTGAAGACAAACTTGTGGCAGGAACTCAAAATAGGCGAGTAAAGAACACTCATCAATATCATACAGTTACCACTTGACAAAAAAGCAGAAAACTTACCACTGAAATAATAACGATAGCAATACAAAGTTAGAGAATAAAATTAGCTTATTAAACCATGTTTCCCAAGTTGTAACTTACTCATACAAAACCTTATGGGGGATGAGGTACAAAACTTTATAGGAATCTATAGGGCTCAGCGACTGTTAATTTCATTGGCCAAAAGATACGTTATCCGTAAACGTTTTCGCTGAAATAATTTATGTTAAGCTTCTATTCGTCTTTCTCAATAAGACTGCTAAGACATCAATGTGGGAAGGAACAGTGTTACTAAAGATATTGGTGATGGAGTACAAAACTTTATGGAACTGTCCGGTGTTACTTATGAGGTTGGGGGTCGGGATACAAAACAACAACAACAACAGCTTTACTACCAAATATAAGTTAAAACAAAATTCACAAATTATCTATTAATACAATAAAGGTAATTTTTACTCAGAATAACTTAAAAGCTAATCGAGCTGAGTAAAAGTAAGTAATGTTTAATTACATAGTAGGTAGGTTGGCACTAACGCAAGAACAAAGCAGTTATAGAAGTAAGTAAATATAATTTTGGGGGACAGGGAATAAAACCTTATGGGAGGGACCCGTGTAACTAAAGAGGTTGGGGGATGGGGTACAAAACCTTATGGGAGGGACCCGAGTTACTAAAGAGGTTGGGGGATGGGGTACAAAGCCTTATGGGAGGGACCGAACTACTAAAGAGGTTGGGCGATGGGGTACAAAACCTTATGGAAGGGACCCGAGTTACTAAAGAGGTTGGGGGATGGGTAACAAAACGTTATGGGAGGGACCCAAGTTACTAAAGAAGTTGGGGGATGGGGTACAAACCTTATGGGAGGGACCCGAGTTACTAAAGAGGTTGGGGGATGGGATACAAAACCTTATGGGAGGGACCCGAGTTACTAAAGAGGTTGGGGGATGGGGTACAAAACCTTATGGGAAGGACTGGTGTTACTAAAGGGGTTAGGGCATGAAATTAACGTTTTTCCAACTTCTGCCTCTTCCTCATTTAAAAGAGAGAACCAAATTTGTAGAGATTCCAGCCTTAAATCACGATAATCGACGTAAAAATTCTAAAATTCCTACCGCATTCAAACACAATCACGCCTTGAATACTGGAAGAAACTTGCTCGGGCAATGGCTGGCTGCAAACGAGACAATCGGCACTGTCGATAAAAGAACATGTTAGAAAACTATGAGACAAGAAATTAAAGCGGTTAGACCTTCTAAAGTTCTTGTGTTTTAACTAAAAAATTTAACTTATAAAAAACCATTTGCAAAAATACATTTCTTTACAGTCCAATTACATTAAGCTTTACAGTGTTTTTAGAAAATGGTTATGCCAGAATACATTCATTCGGAGAGATATCAGGCTACCCACCAAGCTTTCTCGATTCATCTGAAACATTATCTTCTCTTTGTAAGGGTTCAACAAAATGTTCCGACAGAAATAATGAAACTCGGAAAAATATCAGTGCATCTAGCTCGGTTTTTTTAAAAATAAACTCAACATTATATGTAGAACGGAGAGATGGAACAATATGATATCCAACCAGATTTTCATCTAATAAATCTTTTATTATATATTACCTGTAAGACAAAAATTTCAGTAAAATTACACTTACTTAGCCAGACGAATGTTGGATCCCCAATGAGTTGCTGAAAAAGAAAAGCATTGATCCTGTAATAAATAATAAATTTACGGTGTTCAACTTATCAATAGAGAAATTATAACGCTCTGGGAACCCTTACAGTTGTCATATACATAATATTGTCCTGCTGCGTTACCAGCGTGGTCGGTCCTTGTGATGTAGTGGTTAACACGTCGGACTAGTACCGCAGATGTGGGATTCGATTCCCGCAAAGGGCTATTTATGTTATTTTTTTCTTATTTTTTTCTACATATACCTACACACCGAACGCATTTCCGATTACATTGATCCTGTAATAGGCTTTAAGTCTGTTTCTTTCTCTTCAAAAAGAATAAATCAACTACACTAATTTATCCCTACATGCCTTTTTCGTGGTCGACACTCATCATGGGCCATACTTATATACTTCGCTCTACTTCTATGTCTTATTCACATTCTGATGTATAAAATTTAGGTTACACACTAGTTAAAAATTTTAACTGTGTGAGATGCGTCGGTATTTTTAAAGAAACAATTATTTTAGTGATAAACATGCAAATTATACACCATTCTCATTTTTTATAAGGAGCATAATTAACATTATCATCATCAAATTTTTACTATCACATTTTTTTCCGAGGAAACAGAACAACTATTTGTTAGCTATGCCATACAGATGAGGCCCCGTGGTAATGTCTGCTACCATCTTGATCTCACTGCTCATATCAGAGGTGTCAAGATAGCAACCATATCAAGATAAAGCTATTAAAAGTTTGGCAAGAAAAATTAAAAGTTATGTGAGTTCTTAAAACCTTTTTGAACGTGCAAGTTCTTACTGAAGATGACAGCACGATCGAAAACGTTTTAATAACTCACATATTGTTACACTTTTCTAACCAAAAATTTTAACATTAAATGCTTTTTCAATCTTGTAGCCTTTTGTTTGAACAAGGTATCATTTATATAAGAACGATTCCTTATTTGGATATATTGTTAGTATGTTTGCTGATGACCATCAATTTATTATCATTATTATTATCATTATTATCATTATTATTATTATTATTATTATTATTATTATTATTATTATTATTATTATTATTATTATATAACAAACATACACACAACGAGCGAATGTAGCATTGTTTCAAGAATTGCATGCAGTAGACACTAGACACACTAGTTTGATCAACTGGACTGAGCTGATCAGTGGGACGTGCGAAACTCACCAGCGTCTTCAAGAGTCCTGACAAAATGGGGATATTGACTGTTTGCTGATGATGGTATTGAACTCTGAAAAGAGTATAAGTAATAATCATGAAAAGTGTTGAAAGATCAGTTGGACTTTAGAGACTTTTATAGTATATTTTACTATGTATTTTGTTCAAAGGTATTTCTTAAACAAAAAGAAATAAGAAAACACATACATACAAATAAACAAATAAATAAAATGCAACTTAGCATAGTAAAGCTATACAAAGATCAGAGATCTAAACAGTACAGATCCTACTGTGAGCTAAACGGCGAAGGATTGTTCTTCCTTTGAGGTGACTCTCTAACAGATATAAGTGCCGAGCGCTTTACTAACCTATTTTTGTTTAAATTTATTAGTTATGTCGAATAACAATAACTGCAATAGAAAATACAATATTTCAAAGTACGATATCAACATCGTTATCGACATTGTCAGCGGTATTCAACTGTATTCAATATTATAAAATGGTAGTTCCCTCCAAATTTTTTTTTTTTTGGTGACCCATACCTTGTCAACTTTTTTACCTTTTAGCAGCCAAAAATTGCAGAGTCATTATGGTTTTGATGAATGAACGCTTTCTTTTTGTCTAATTTATTCATTTTTGTTTGTTTTTTTCTCATCGTTTGTTGGTTTTAATTTCCATGGCTACCGTGTTTCTATTAGATAGTTTCTTCCTCTCCTATACCTCAATCTACTCACCATTTATTTCTTTGTCTTTCTTTTACACGGACGAAGGACTAACGTCCGAAACGTCAGTATTCTTTCTTGTATTCGGTGTATAATTTACATATTTATTACTAAATTGTTTCTTTAGAAACACCGACGCAGCTCAAACTAGTTTACATCTAATTAGTTTTCTCTTTCAAGAGATAAACATCACATTAAGGGTTCCGTTCACCTTTAAACGAAGAGGGACGTAGAACTAAAGCTACCTAGAAACTTTCACAGATTAGATGAGATACAAAGTTATAAAAATTATAGTGTTAACAGTTCAAGCAGAACACTTATCGTTTGTACAAATTTACCTCATTGAATATATTGTAATTATGGCAATCTACTGAAGATCACGCAAATAGATGAAGTTGTCGATTGCCAAAGAGATTTCACTTTTTGTCGACGGCATGTAAAAAAGTCTAAACTTAATTTTATCGCTAGTTTTTCAGCTTAGACTTGCAAAGAAGTTTGTCTATTTCACATAGTGTATAGACTGATAGAGTCTGCAATCAACTATTACAGCTTTCATGTATATCAAAAACGCAGATTTGACAAAACTTTAAAAAAGTGAAATAATGCTGTTTATGAGCGCAAATTTTTATGTTAAATGTTCCTTTTCTTACGCATTAAACGGATTTTCCTATGATTTGTTGCATTTTGTTCACAACGTTTGACTATTATAACGATCCTTTTTGTTCTACCGGTTGGATATCAAATAACGTATAGTGTCTGAATTTCCCCGAGAAATCGCAAGGGACAAATCTATTCATGATGTCTACATTGTCACTGCTATTATTGTTAAATATTGTTATATAACTATTACTATAATCATTGACATTATTATTAATAATAATAATAGAAACAATACGAATAATAATAATAATAATAATAATAATAATAATAATTAAAATGGGTTTTCAAATAGGCATACGAGCCGGTTTTAATTAATGTTATTAGGCTTTCATTACTTTGCACTAAGTATATAATAGGATCTGGCGCTAATGGCGAAGACAACAGATGAATAAAAACAAATCAAGGATAATAATAACTTTATATTTACCGATGGTACTAGAACTCCTGGTCTCTGTGACCATAAATATGAATCCAACTTTTTCAGCAGCTCTTCGGCCGTTTCGCTGTTGTCGTAAAAAAAAAGTCAACAAATATACTAGAACTAGCTGTCGCCATGCAACGAGCAACACAAAATCCTAACAACTTTTGAGGACTTTTTGAAAACTAGTATATTTGTATCACAATGGCATAAGTACAATTAAAAACAATAAAATATATATTTTTAAAAAAATTTTCTTGCAAATATTTTTAAAAATTATAAGGTTTCGACTGAACTTTTCACAAAAATCAAACACAATTGCATCACATGACTCCAACTTTGTACCAAGTCCAAAAATCCAAACAAATAAAGCTCACAAACGAACACGAAAGAACGTTTTGATTTCATGACCTTTAGCGCACTCCCACTGACTACAGTTTTGATGAACATCTTTGCGCACCTCCCACTGACTACAGTTTTGATGAACATCTTTGCGCACCTCCCACTGACTACAGTTTTGATGAACATCTTTGCGCACCTCCCACTGACTACAGTTTTGATGAACATCTTTGCGCA
>JAOTRI020081801.1:0-14743 GCA_028564885.2 Zoanthus sanctaehelenae
GAAAGCTAAATGGCCGCAAAGGTACCCTCATAGGTAAAGGATAAAGGGGTGGCTTGTGTATAATTGGAATTGAGAAAAAACGTTTTTTTTCTTGCATGTAAAAACACATAAATTGCTTCTTTCTTCTAACCTTATATCATCTCTAATTAACGAGTTGTCGGCTTTTTGTTGCGTAACCATAGCTCAAAATTGGATGTCTCGACGGACGGCCGATGTCCAACCAGTCACGTGGCATTGAAAAACGATGTTGATTGTCTATTGTAGCATGTAAGTTGTGCAAGAGTCCTAACATGGCAGCAACTTCCAAATATAGATTTGAGTTTTTTGCTTTACCAAATGGAGAAGCAAGCTAAGTGAGCGTGGATTAATGTACACCGCGGGTAAACCCAAAAAGGAACTATTTGATTTACGAGGTTTCAACTTTGTTAAGTTTTTACGGATTAAAAGAAAGATTTTGATTTAAACTGACAGCCAAATGTTAATGATTCAACAGTAATAGGATAAGAGCAGGAACTGTGTGAAGCGGAAAGGTAGAGTTTTAAAATCAAAAAACATTCTTTGATGTTTTCTTGTTTTACTCAATAAAAATCTTGTTTCAAAAAAGAGATTATATTTACAAATTTGCAAACAATAAAGTAAAAGTTATTTGTAAATACGAATTTATAAATGCATGTCTCGTTTCAAATCACTGAAAACAACAAAATCTATGTCTATGATGCGAAACTGGTGTTGTTTATAAATTGTCTCAAAGAGCTCAAAACACGATCTCAGTGCACTACAAAGTCTACATCTGCTTGCTTTGTCTGTTAAATGATTGAATATTATAAACGCTTTAAAAATATTGTGTTTTAATTTCATTGAGTTGTTTTACTTTCTAAACTGTATCATCTTACGTCTAAAGGGAACTATGTTAACGAGTGTTTAATTTTAAGCATTTGGAAAAAAAATTTACACACATTTAGCTCAGTTGAGACATTGAGCTTGCCTTGTGATTTTGCCTTTTTGGTCGCAGTACGCGATAAAATATGTGGTTGCTGCACAATTATTCTTAAAGCCAAAACAATTAAGAGTTCCCTATTCGATCTGGTGATTGAAAATGAAAAGGTTGTTAATTTGTTCCTTGGATTCAAATAACACGTACAGTGTAAAGCAAAATGACAGGCTGTGGCCGTCTATGTATTCTCAGAGATTTTACTGATATTTTTGTGAGCAATAGGCAATACTCTCGTTTAAATTTTGTGTATATACACGTTATCCATTGTCCAAAATATATATCACGTACGCACGGCGTACCTATTTTTTAGGTTTATCAGAGAAACTTGTTCATCTAATATGTTTCTTTTTATAGAGCAAAAATACTTACGATCGTGAACGTCTGTTGACTGCCAATAGCGAAAACTATGCTATGAATGACATTCCCTGTTTTGCAGTTTGACAATACCAAAAAATTGTTGTTAGTGTTTTTTTTTTGCTAGATGGACCTTAATTTAAAATTTTTGGCTCTCTCGTGAATATTGAGTTTGACATCATCTAAGAAATCATATAAGAAAGATTTAAAGAAAGCATTGTTAGAAATTCTGAACATTATATAGAGTGAAGACTCGTATGCGGAGATTAATGAAATAACTATAGTTTATATAATAACAAAATGAAAAAGATCTTATACTGATACATCATTTCAATTTTGTTCAGAACTTTTACATCTTTTTTAAAAGAAAGAAAAAAAATTTCATCGGATACTTGTACTCTACCACTTATCACAAAAAATGCAGATAACATAATATTAGAATTGGCTTGACTACAGATTTTTTATTTGCAAGTTAAACGGTTTAAACTTTATGATTTATAAAAAAAGGATAAATTTTACTCCGTAGTAAAAGAATTTTTAAATGCTGAAGCAGACCCAGTATTTCATTGATGACATAAAAATGTATAATTATTTTAGTACAATTTATAAAATAATGTTGTTTTTGTTCCTCTGTTGCAGTAAAACTAAAACAAGAATCTTCTCAGCTACTCTCAAAGTCTTTCTATAATCTTGTTGTTTCTTTTCTGTTTTGGGGCTTTTGGGTAACACATTTGGCACTAATTAGTGTATTACAAACATTATCAATGGCTTTCAGTCTTTGATGTCTTATGGAAAATCTGATTTACGTTTAACACTGAGTTTCAATTAATCGACAAGGTTTTGTAACGCAATTTAAGAACACGTATAATAAAGCATATTTAACGGATAGCTCTGATAATTATATTACAATAACGCCAAATTTAGTAGCTGGTGACGGAATAACCTTTGCAAACAAACGGCCAGTTAACATATATACAGAATATTCAAGATCCGCTTAATAAAACAACAAAACTAATATAAATCAAAAAGCATGAACATGAGCATGCGCGTAAGCGTTCCACTAACAAAGCTAACCATGGCTTTCCAAAACGGTTGTGACTTAAAAGAAAACATCAAAAGGAGGTGATAGAGAAAGAGCTGGAATCAAATCATCTTTCGAACAAGTTCGGGACCGAACGTTTGGCAACACTTTGTTCTGGCGAAAAAAATGCGAATAAAAATGTAAATAAGTGATTGATCGTGACAATTTATAATCAGTCTGTTTTTTAAAAAAATGTTGAAGAAGTGAATGAGGCAATTAAAAAACTTATGAATACTAAAAATTTATTTTTTTCCGAAAGGTAATCATAATATCCTATACAGTATTCATTATAAAGTTAGAATATGTAACTTGAAGGTCATGCACACATCGTACTCTGTATTAATTGGCTCGATAAAATAGATGTATAATGCCAGAAATGACCCACATTAGATCAGGAAGTGTTCATTCGATTCCAGTCCCTTCTGAGTCCCTTCTGAGTCCCTTCTGAGTCCCTTTTTGATCCCTACTTTTAATTAAGTCACAACCTTTCCAACACATCCCTTCAGCCTGCGACCTTTCCGCTATAACAAACATTACAAATAGACGCAAATATATTTTCTATCGGCTTACATCATTACAAAAAACTCTGGTGTCAAAACTAAATCAACTTTTATATGATATAAAAGTTTGTGTATTGAAAATAACCTAGAGCATACAAACTAGACCAGAAAAGTTTTGTCAATGTAAATCTTTTGTGTTGGTTTATAACACTTTTGTTCTATTATTATATGCTTTGATTGCACAATTATTTATAATTTGCCACTGCTGCGTTAATCTTCTGATAAAAATAAAATGAAAAGAAACTATTTTCAATTTTTATGTGTTATTTTCAAACTGACTGCTAAACAGTTTTTATCTCTAAAAATATGTATATAAACATTTTCTTGTGTTTTGCAAACAGTAAAAATAGTGAGGCTTAAATGGCCTACAATAACCAACTTCAGAACAATTTGAGGCTGAAATGAAAATGTAAAGGCGTGTTCACACTAGAGACGCAAATGGAAGCGCAGACGCAGACGCAAGCGCAAGGAGATTCACACCAGCGACTTAAGTGATGCAAGCTACGCAGTCGTTTGTGTCTGCGTTTGCGTCATCCTCATTCACATTTGGAAATTTGTGAAGCAAGAGCAAACGCAAGCGCAAGGTGTGCGCAAGAAAAACAAAAATTTCCTTTTTCTTGCGTCTGCGTCAAGTTACATTCACACTTGTTTTTGTTGCTCTTGCGTTTGCGTCTGCGTCTGCGTCTGCTCTTGCGTTTGCTCTTGCTTCACAAATTTCCAAGTGTGAATGGGGATGACGCAAACGCAGACACAGACGACTGCGTAGCATCACTTGCGTAGCTAGTGTGAATGTCCTTGCGCTTGCGTCTGCGTCTGCGCTTCCATTTGCGTCTCTAGTGTGAACACACCTTTACAGACACTGTGCTGCACAATAATATTATATAAATATTGTTATGTATTCTTTGAAATTTGTACGAGTTCACTGAATGTATTGAATTTACGTAGTTTAACACATATGGCATAGCAAAAACAAATTAAGAACGCTTTGCCGAGTCCGAAGTGTTGAAAAAATAAGAACGTCAAGCCTGAGCAAAATTTTACTGGTTCTTAACAAAAAAATGTAGGAAGTCGCTATGCGCCACCTAACCGGTGCCAGGTAACCACCTGATGACTTCGTATTCTTTAGCAGGTTAAATAAGCTTTTCCGTCAAAGAAAGATCGACACCTTTATTCAACTAAAGATTTTATATCTGTCCATATTTCAAAGAGAATTGGACTGGTTAAACATTGCCTATATATATTTGTTAAGTTTCTTGCTAAAACGTTTTAGTTAGACTAGTAAATGTTCTATGAAGACTTGGAAAAACCTTGAGTTCTTCAAAGAACTGGTTAATTAACCTTTCTAATTAATTACATACTTTTGTCTTTCTTTGTAAGTACGAGCATTCTATACGGTTTTATAATGCCAGGAACTTAGGTTTAACAACAGATAAACTGTATTTTAGGGGAAACATTGGTTATTTCTTGATAAATGTTGCGCAGCTCATTTTTGGTTATAAGATAAAAATTGAAAAATATCTTTGCTGTGAAATTTAACTTACTTGAAAGAATCTTTTCAAGTTGTCTACAACGCTACTTTTCCTTCAGGTCCATGGGCTGGCATTTTAGCCTCCAGTACTATTCTAAATTCCTTAATCTCACGAGTACGTAAACCGATAGCAAACGGCAGGAACAAATCAGTGCAACGTATTCTTTTGTTCAGAGAATATTGTTTAATTTCTACCCAGAATTCATCGGCTGCGCATTTGTGCGTTCAGCTGTACGGTATACCTTCTACTAGACATAAACAAACGACAGATTAAGAAGCAGTGATCAATTTGAATTGTAAGTAATAAATTTTTAATTCTTGGTTTTGCAGAAAGCCATAAGGGCTACAGAGAAATATATTAAGTTCGTTATGACTGAGTCACTGTACTTAAATCATGGAACAAAAATTAGTATCCATTGAAACTTTGTTGATAGCTTTATCATATGAAATTATGAACTTCGCAGCTTACAGGTAGCTTGCAATTATCTACTTGAATCAAACATAATAAACATAATTACGTATAATGAGCAAAAACAAAATAAAATAAATTAAAAATATGATGGTTTGACGATTTGTTCATCAATTCTGTGGGTTGCATCATTTTTTGTTCCTGCTTCAAAATATGCAGTTTGTTGTCCTTGTACTATGTAGTGATATGTATACTTATGTATATGAATATATAAATTGAATCTATATAAATCTAGGGCAACTTGCAACTCCTGACAAGTCTAGCCTTTATTAAACAAAAGGTGTACGGACTTCGGTACATGTTTGTATTAATAGCCTTTTGGGCTGAATGTTATTTTGTTTTGTTTTGTTTTGTTTTAGAACATTTAGGAACCTAGTGAGGTTCCAAGGAGTAGAGATAATAGGATTCGAGGTCCCTTATAAGGATCTTACTCCTGGGCCTACGGCTTAACGTCCTTATCCGAGAAGACGCGAAAGTCTAACTATTTGCAGATATTTTAAAGCAAAGGTAGCATTTTCTCCTCCATTATTTTAAGACCCTGAGCGGTGGTCCGGCCGGGAATCGAACCCGAGACCTCCCGCACAGCAGACTGGCACCTTACCGACTGGGCTAACCAGGCGGCGGTTTACGTAGAGGAATCTGCAGCAAAGAAGTACGTCCATTATTACCTTGATGCATTTGAATGAAGGATACTCTATCGACCTTGTCAAAGACACAAGCCATGCAGAACTCACACTTCCTAACGCACATAAGTCCTCCATGCTTTATTAGTTTATTGGCCGTTTGACATTTATATCTCAAAACCTTTTGTTATTTGTGCACAGTCAATGTCATGTTTCAATAGGGAAAGGGGGGATAATAATATAGAACAAATAAAGTCATCAGTTTCCAAACCATTCGACACTAGTAACTCTGATTATATAAATGTTTACGAAAAGCATTGATAAGTAATTAATATATAATAGGGATCTTAGTATTAATTAATATATAGGGACCTTAATCAACCGGGGTGGTAACGATGACAAGGACGGCAGAGAACAATAGTAAATACAATAACTGCACGTTGGAACGCACCGAGCGGAACATGTGCACGGAGATACCGCTAAAATTACAACGTAAAAACACAGTCATCTGTCACATGGTATTTTCTCCAACCTATCTTAAAATGGTCGTTAAAAGATCAGAGAGAGTGAGAGAGAGATTGCAATCGTAAGTTTCTCAAATTCCGAAGGAATTGCATAGCATTTCCTTTTATTTTTAAAGGCATATGCTGTTTGCGATTCTCTTGAATTACACAAGTTTTCAAAACAAAAATTTTCTTGTATA
The DNA here is from genome assembly GCA_028564885.2 of Zoanthus sanctaehelenae. Lineage (NCBI taxonomy): Eukaryota > Metazoa > Cnidaria > Anthozoa > Zoantharia > Zoanthidae > Zoanthus > Zoanthus sanctaehelenae. The sequence continues at coordinate 6,313 of JAOTRI020081801.1, forward strand.
GAATAATCATTATCGTAAGTTAAATAAAAGTGTTTAAAACTGTGCATAATATAATCATAACCTCAGTCAAAAAATGATTTGATAAAAAAATGGTGTGATCTTCCCTAATCCCATTTATGATAAAGCCTTTAAAGGCTGAAGTTTGCAGTCTTAAACGCAGTTCAGTTCCTGTAGTATCCGATTGACAGTTAAAGTTTCTATAGTAACCGACTGACGGTTTAGATTTCTATAACACATCCATGGTTTAGTTCAGTAGCTTTTCAATTTGAATATTGTAAATATGAATGCATATCGTTTACTAAACGGTTTAATAACAGGATTACAAACTTAACCGAAAGAAACACAAAAGTTGAAACATTGCACTATATAGCCGACATTCACTTCTCATAGACAGTTGTAACACGACCACTGATTGAAACCACTCGAAGCTTCACTGAATCTTTAAGATTGCAATTTTTCGCTCCATTGAATAACTCTTAAAGGAACTCAGTTCTGCATTTTCAACAATAACAACAAAATTATGCCTAGTGTGAATTATCTGTAAATATCCTTTTTACTAAAGCCGATAGTAAAACAATGTGGGGACATTGAAGTGTAGTAGGTATTCAACAACACGGAATCGAACTAATTATTACTAGAAAAGCTTCCGATTGATAAAAAAAACTATAAATATTCACTTTGGAAAATGATTACTATAAAAATGAGAAATACTAAAAGTAATTTTTAAAAGTTTACCTAACTATTGTTAAATCGATCTTAGCTCAGTCAACAGATATTGTATTGTCTTCACATGATAGTGAACCTATATCCGAATAAGTATGCTTGTATGCAACACAAGTACATTATATTTTGTCAATAAAGATTTATTTGTTCTTGTTTTTACCGGTTTGTTGACTTCGACTTGTAAACAAGTCTACATGGATGACTTGCTGGTTTTTATTTATCTACAAACTAACTCATAAGTTAAATTTACGACAATTTAAAAACCTTCTAATCTTGGGACCACTCGCAAAGCGTTTAAGAAACAAGAGCAAATGTTTAAAAAAGACAAATTGCGTAGCCGGGTAAGCATACAAAATATCATTCCAGATGTAATTGTGTCAGTGAAGTATACGATTAAAGTATACGTTAGTCTCAATGAAGTATGTTTGCACAAAAAGAATTGAGGGAGTTTTTAAGTGTAGTGAGTCAAGAAAACTGATTGTAAACAAACACACAAGGTTTCTTCACCGTTTTGCTTACTTTCGAGTTATGATTGGTCAGTTCGTGACAGTTTTTCTTAAAACCGCTGAGTGTTTTCTATTATCACGGGCATGTTCAGTAAACATATTGTTTTATTATTAAATAGCATTCCAATTATATCAATATTACCTAAGAACCGTTTTGGATCATGACATAGTCATTGTTTAGCTTCACTGACTATGGCATCACGATCTCTGATTGGATAGTCCAAACATAAGCACGTCGAGGCCCATTACGTCATACAAAATAAAATTTGTTCCTCCGTAATGCCACGTCAAGCTCAAAACGTGGATTGGCTGGCAGGAACGCGCATGCCTGGTTCGTACTTGGTGGGAATATCGAAAGAATTTGTGATAACATATTGAGTCAGACCACAACTGGGTTTGGAGTCAAGTGACAACTTTTCCCCGCAAATTTGTGATCGTTGTCACAGGTTAGTTTATGAATCGTTAAGCACAAAATTTGCTGGGGAGAAATTTCTGCGTGAAATTTTGCGCAGTAAACTTTTTGTTTGACAGGTAAAAACCACCAAAAAATCTTGTCCTTGCTTCAGCGATCACGGAGTTTGGTCACTGACAAGTGAGTAACCCGGCCCAGCTGCCCGCTTGAACATTGCCGACCAAGTTTTTTGCGATGGACTAATCAGTTTATACTGGATATCTGAAAGCCCTGTTCGTCTTCTTGCAAATTGTTAGTGGATGAGTTTTGCTATGGAATGTGGTTACTAGATTGTGTTTGACAAGGAAACCTTGGCAATGATTACAACATGATTCACAGAGGGTAACAGTAACAAAGTCGCTAGTGATCTGAGCAAGACAGTTGTGGAGTCAGGGAAATTATATAAGGCTCTCACTAGTTCATGAGCAACGAACAGAAATTAACCATTGCATCGAGTATAAAATAGATGTTGTTGGTTTAGTTGCCAAGTTATTTTGTATTATTATGATGACTTCTTCAGCAGTGACTGGTTGTTCAGCTGCAGTCGAGGTCTCTGATTTACCATTGTGTCAGTTGAACATAGAAACACTATCAGCTTCATTTCTATGTACCTATTTCAGTTAACATTCATATACCTGAATGAATTTAAAAACGATTTCAACTTAACTTGTAAATAATCACGGAACTAAAATGGAGGACGGCAATGCTAAGCTTATACAAAGAAGGCTTTGCTTTCAAAATAATATTTGACCATCTGAATGAATCAATCAATTATTCTGTAAGAGCTCAAGATATAACTTTGATTTTGGCTTTTACAGTAAGTTCTAGATTTGTGACTTTGAAAGCTAAGGCAAGGCCGTGATAATTTACAGTTTAGTAATTATTAATTAGTTGTCGTAAAAATGAACAACTGGTCTCATATTCATTTGATACAACAATAATTTACTTTGATTTTATTTCTCTCTTAAATAGGCTATGGGGTACTTAGGAGGCTGTACGGGCCTTCTATTTTTATTCATAAGCTCGACTCTGCTAGAATACTCGGTAAGTATGAAATTGTTTGATTCTTATATTTCTTGAGTTGTAGATTTGAGATGTTGTTATGTTTTATTTATGCAAGACCTAATCCTTAATGGAATCTTACAGGTTTGCCTTAGAGGTTTAAGAAAGCCAAGCACACATATATACTAGCAATAAAGCATTTTGAAACGTTTTTTTTTTCGCTTTAGTTTTTTTAATCTATCCATTTTTAAGGTTTTACGGTCGTTTATTCTTCTGCAAAATTTTAAATTGTAATCTTTGTGTGCTTGATCGTGTGCATCCTCGTCTCGCTTTGAAACAAGGAAACCAAAAAAGTAGAAAAAGAAAATTATTTCACATAGAATTTTAAAACGTTAAGTATCTTAATTTGTTTCAATATGGCTTTTTATTAAACAGCTTTTGTTGAATTCAAATAAACAAATTTTCTTGCCTGACGTAAACAATTGCAGGTAGTACCAGCTGCTATGGATTTCTTCTCATTCCATCTCAATGCGTTAAGAGACGCAAATGTTTTGTTTGTCAAACCAAGAATCTTTTATTTTCCAACGAAGATACTCGTATTTACCATTTCGTTCAGATTAGCGTTAGAGTTAACAAAAGACGTTTGAAGCACCTGTGTATTTGCAATGCTATTGAGACTTCGGGAAAGAAATGTTTGTAATTAAAAGTTCGTCTTTGTCCTGTTTCAAGCTAAAAATTATTATGCAGACAAAAAAATTATTATAGATATAAAGGTTAAAAAATAAAATTAGAATTGTTCGTATAATAGAAGCACAGAAATATTTTGTGAGCTTGTTATACCTTCAATAGAAAAAAGGAACTAAATTTTGTTTCAAAAAACAAAAAAAGGTTTTTTTTTTGCACAAAAGTTCTCCTCGCCTGTTTTGCACTTAAAAAGTTTTTCTACGGAATCATTCTTTTATCCACAAATATTATTAACTGTTATCATGCTATAAATGAACTTTAATATCTTTTTGTTTCTAAAAAAAATATTAACTAAGTTTAAATGAATTGGTTTTGAATTGCGTTAAATTTTGTGTAACGATTTTTACTTGGCTTTGTTATAATTATCATCCTATCCAAAGCGCAAAAACTTCAAGCCACACATATAGGACTCATAAGAACATTGAATGAGAGTGTGAAACTGCTATAGAAGAAACGTAATTTCAGTAAATGTGTCGTTGTGAGCTCTGTTCTGGTTTTCTGCTTTGCAACGCCTGATCGTTACTGATAATAATTTGAACAATTGATCAGTGATATTACTGGAGAGCTACTTTTAACCTGCTTCAGTGCTTGGCTTAGCAAGTCTATTCTTGGAAGGAGAAAGTCGTTTTTTTCTATATAATGGAAAAACAAATGATATATGAGAATTATAGTCAGTTAGTACGCAAAACAACGCCATTGTTTGTGCAAGTACTGTTTGAAAATATATTTCTTTTATTTCAGACTTCGCAACAAATTTTACCAGATTGGCCGAAACTTGGCGACAGAATCACCCAACCTTTTCTCGATCAGCTAATGGTCAGTCAATTGCTGGAGCAAAACCTCACCTTAGGGTTCTTCTTAAAAGGCCTTAATGGGCCTCCAGGTCCACCGGGACCACCTGGTGCCCCAGGTGAGCCCGGACCACCAGGTTTGAGTGGTCCCTCTGGAAGCCCAGGGCATGTCGGCGAGGATGGTGCTCCAGGAGCAACTGGCGCCCCCGGCCCACCTGGACCGCCCGGACCTCCTGGTATGCCCGGAGAGAAGGGTGATCCCGGTGAACAGGGAGCTCCTGGTGCTTCAGGTCTTCCCGGAGCGCCAGGTCTACCTGGTCCTCAAGGTCCAGAGGGCAAAGCCGGTCCGGAACCCCTTATGCCGGTAGGTCCTTTATTGATATCGATTATCTTCTGTATTATTGGTGTAAACTATCCTGACGTCTCTTTTATTGAGACCAACAGTTATCAAGAAAATTACTGTCACATGCAAATACAGAATCTTTTCTCAACAAATATGCAGTTTTTGACATACTTATACAATACGCAATTTCTCCTTCATACCCAAACTGTAATTGATATTTAATTTTTGAACATACAGTATCTCTTCAAGGCTTTCATATCCAAACAGTATCATTTATTTCTCTAATACAAATACACTATTCCTCATATTTGCTTCATATACCCTCACTATAACTAATATTTCTCTTTTTAAATGTATGATAACCTCGCAATATCCTTTATGGGCCGAACAACATCATATATTTCCCTTACTTCAATACAGTATACTTAGCGTTTCACCCAAACATTACCTCGAATTCATTTATACAGATAACTGAGTACGATATCTAGTGTTTTTTCATACCAAAATACAGACAGTTTATTTCTCCAATACACGCAAGTCTTCCCAAATACAATATATCATTCTTTTTAAAATACTTATATAATATTAATGTTTCCAGCGCACTTTGATGTAGCATTTTGTTTTTTAATGTACTGATTCGGTTCTCGCAACTTTTGACTGTCGACTGTTTATTTTTCTCACAGCTATATTTTCCTTATAAACGTTTTTACTAATAGTCCACTGATTTCAGCTTTTACTCTCCCAAAGTTTTGTGTTTTGAGTTTTAATTAACTTGTAATAAGACAAGAAGTTTTGATTTAACCGCAAGCCGTAATAGTTTGAGATTCAGGATGAATTTCATCTTTATTTTCTCGTTACAGAACTTCACTGTCATTTGTGAAGGTGAAAAAGGATGGATACAATGTCAACAGTACGAGCTTATCAAAATAAAGAATGCATTCTGGGGTCGTGATGACCATGTTACATGTCCAAAGACTCCTGCAGGTCTGACCAATGACCGACTTTGTGAAACAAGTTCCGAAAACACCAACCTAAAGGTTAATGGACAATGTAAGAACGAGCAAGCGTGTGAGGTTGTTGCCTCAAATATATTTTTTGACGACAACACTTGTGGAAATGTTTACAAGTATCTCAAAGTTTGGTACGAATGTGTCTCGGATGAAGCCAATGCAGTTGATGTGTTAAAAGAAGGCGGTAAAAGACGACGCCGAAAGAGAAAAAGATCAACGAAAGAAAAGAGGTCTACGGAAGAGACAAAAGAAACAAAAAAGAAAAGATCAAGCCATGAAGAATAAGACATAACGGACTTTAGACACACGAAAGAATTAATTTTAATTCTAACATATGTAGGAACTAACTTTTGCTTTCAAATTGCCGTTTGCTTTGTCTCGGGCGATATTACTAAACATTTGCTTCGTTCAGTAAGCGAAGTCACTTGAAGAGCGCCATAAGCTGGTTGGTTCAATCGACTATGTTTGTGGTCTTGTGATGTACGTATATTGAAAATTTTGTCTTCATTTCATACGATAAACATCAAGCATGTACTGAAAAAGTATTTATTTCTTACAAGTCATTAAAGATTTGATTTTAGATATATAAAATGTTTGTTGTCCACAAGTTTGCCCCTCCTGATCTTCTTGTAAATTGTATTTTTGGGGAAATTCATGGACAACGAGACTGTACAAATTCTCTACGGTAGTGTAAGTTTTGTGTTGGCATTAGGCTTGTGCTAAAATAAAAGAAATTGTTAAATCTTTGTCTGGAAAAAAATTATTTTCATACATGAACTGTTCAGAAATAAAAGTACTGCAGGACAACTTGTTTGATATGAGATGTAATTAACTGATTTATCGCTTTGTTTATTTAACTATAGAATAGTTTTTAAGCTAATCCTTTATCAAATCCTTATTTTTAAAGATGCCTTGATGCAAACAGGTGAAATAAACGTCAGTTAATAACGTGGTATATTATGGTCTTAAATTGTATTAGAAAAGATAGTCGTATTTGTAACTGCATGAGAAAATTGGTTTTTGAAAAGTTGAATTTCTTTGCAATAAAAATATAGTCTTGTCGCAATTTTAGATTTACGGGAAAAGTAATGTTGAAGCAACGAGAGTTCTTAAAGAACACTGCCAAGACGCAAATATTAACACGGCTTGCCAGAGATTATGATTCTAATGAAAACCTCTCTTATTAGACAATATGTTTTAAAATATTGCAAACGGTGAGACTGTTCCTTATGAGATGTTAGTCACAACATATCTTAAGGAACTCCTAATTCTCTGAAAGATTAGATTTCTATTTTTGTCACGTGTACGATTGAAATTATAATAAAATATAGTTTTTGTGTATAGCATTCTGTCAATAAACACTGTCAAAAACATTTATCTAGTTGTGTTAATTGTTTGTAATGATTGCTGTCTAAAAGATCCTGGGGCGTGAACTGACAATAGTACCCAGTCACAAAGTATGACACTCCGTTTAATTTCCTGATAAAATTGAATATATTCAGGTTTGTGTTTTTATTTTAAAACATAGTCGACTGTTTGCAATTTTTTAACCCCCCTGATTAGTTTTTGAATCAGCTCTTGTCAATGACTTTCTCACTTGTAATTCAGCTTATGGCCGCAAATTTTAGATTATTAATAAACCAGTTTGACTTTGACTAGTGAAATTCTTGTGACAACTGAATTTGTGATGTCTTCGCTATCAACGTTACCAAATCTATCAACCGCTAGAGATTCGTGGACCTTCATGTTCAAAAACGTGTGGGCTTACTATGAATGAGTTTAGCCAGTGAAGCAGGACTTAACCAGCATCTTTCTTGTGATATTTTTAACACACATTACGCAATGCATCTCAGGAAGACCGAGTAGCCCTGGAAACTACCAATTTGACGTCCGAGAGTCACGAAGAATCGTCCTAGAATAGATGTTAAACCGGGATTTTGTTTTCAATGACCTTAAGGTACAATTTCATATCATAGCATTCTCGAGCTTGCCCATCACACTGCTCATATTATGTTCGCATTTACTCACTACGGATCGATCGATCTAAAAATTATAAACCACATGTGGTAGCTCATACAGGCGTCGCGTGCGCGTTCCTACTTTACAGTACGTACTGTAGGAAGTGGAAGGCAAAAACGGATAGAGACGTTTTATAACTGAGTGAACAGTGCCTGCGTTTGGGCTTGCACGGTGTAAAATGAGTTCCAAAAACGTACCATTGCCTCTAAATAGCAATCTCAGAATGCTGAAAAAGTAATAAATTAATCTGATGCATGAATAATTACCTGTGAACTGAGTTGGGCACACTTTAAGGAGGTTTTAGACAACTTTGATTTATACTACTGAGAAAAACATAATCCTGGAACTTAGTTATTTCTATCTAACTTATTCTATTGCAAAATAACGGAATCTATAATAATAAACTAAAGACGGCTTCAGTACACCAACCAGCTTAAATTTCTTAATGTGTCTCTGTTCCAACAACATATTGTTCAACATTTCTTAAACAACAACGAAACTACAGAAAAATAAACATATACGGCTCCCTTTTTTTAAATAACTACTTTGTAGGAATATTGGGCCTGAAACTAAATAAACTTTAAAATATTTTTAAAAACACAATTTGACATATTTGAAAAAAAACCCACATTACTTCGAACATGTATTGCAATTGCAGTGTAACTCCCATAAGGCAAAAAACCACAAATAGATTTATTACGTTTGAAGCACTTAGAACAACAATCATTTAAATAACGGAAATTCCAAGTCAATGATGTTCATCAATTTAACTCCTTGCTGACGGCGACAAAGTCAAAATTGAAGATTTTTCGTTTTGTTAAAAAGCCAACTTTGAAAGCAAT
>JAOTRI020081883.1:0-16470 GCA_028564885.2 Zoanthus sanctaehelenae
GGTATGTTTATTGCTAGCTTTAATAAACAGATTGTGCATATTTTTAAAAACAACAACAAGCAACACTATAAATACTTCATTTAACGTCAATTACGAAGGAAGCCAGAGGTTAATGTTCAATCGCTCTGCGGCTCAGATCTTGGCGTGAAAGTCGAACTTGCAGAGCGAGGAAAACCGGGTTAGGGTTAGGGTTACTAGACGCCATCCTTGGAGCTGGAAGTGAATTACGAGGACGCGACTCAACGAGGTCGAACCGTAAGCATTTTAAAGGCGCAATCATCACACACAATAATAGGTTACATTCACATACACAAATTGTAGCCGCTTTATGGCCCATCTGTGATCTCGGAGCTGGTAGTCGATTTTTACAGAGGGAGGAAAACCGGAGTTAGATTGAGATCGACAAACCTCAGCCTACATGCGGAGTCCAGGAATCGATCCCGGGTCGTAGAGGTGAGAGGCGCGACTGATAACCGCTATATAGCATACTGACTCCTAGATCACAGTTATCTTTTGGTAACAATTTTGTCAACAAGATGGAGGATTTTGTTGCTCGTATGACCGTTAGAGCTTTCCTTCGCAATCACAAAGGTCTCAACATTATTCTAAACCCTTTCAGTCCCAGTTGATTTGTTAAATTCTCCCAACATGAACAACTATTCAGTGAAAATGTTTGTGAGAATTTCAACTTTAATCTTTAACTACCGTTTGCTTTGTTTGATCAATTCTCAGTATCTCATTACCAAATTGTATTGTATTGTATGAGTTATGTAAGGAGAAGTTGGGTGCTGATAACTACTGGGACTGAAAGGCTTAAAATTCTCTAAAATTTGACCAGTTTTAGCCTCGGTATTCCTGAAATTAAGTTGCTGCGATAGATGATCAAAAAAATATCCGTAAAAATTCTTAACTTTTATTTACGAATAACTTCGCAGAGAATAGCTGTTTTGTTCAAAAAATTATGTCAGGGCTGATTACTAGTTCGTGAGAAATATATTTTAAAGCAATCGGCATCGAAGTACTATGTGTCACGAAGTAATTTAATTCTTTATCCTGAAAAATATTTCGGTTTAGATTTTCCATTTAAAATCATGATCAATCAACGTTTATTGTTTTATAGTTACATACAATACAACGTGTCTATTTCATCTTTTACATATATCGGTCATTTGTTTGCAGCTAAATAAATTAAAACGCAGGTCATAAATGGCAAGCTGCGTTGGTGATTCTACAGAAACAGTTCTTAAAAATATATAACTTGTACACCGTAGTTGACAACTTCGTACCCAGGGTCATTTCACTGACTACTACGTCAGTGAAATGACCCTGGGTACGAGGTTGCGTAGTTGAAGGACTCCGGTCCGAAACGTCAGCATAAAATCATTTCCACTACGTTATACAACTTATTTATTTTTAAGACTTGCAGTTTCTATCGAAAGTGAAGTGCTGCGATATCCGAACTGCAAAATAGTTTTGTATACAATTTATTTACAAGAAAAATTCAAATGTTTCAGTTTGTAAACATGAACTCGGCATAAAATGGCAATAAAAGAAGTTAACTGACGCAGTTTAGTTAATTCTACTCTCTGTTGCTAGTCTTGTACCTTTTACGTAACTCACATGTGATCGTATGCGCGCACCATTCACGGTTAGCCAAGAAGCTCTACCGAGAACGGAACGCTCAAACAAAAACAAAAAAAACACGTCGCTAATGTTTCAACCGGGCTGACTGGATCGCAGGGTTCGCTTTTCGCACTGAGGTCATAAGACTCTACTGCTTTCCTCAAGTAAAGACAATATTGTCTGTAATGTGGAAACAAAGTATTGTCAAAAAGGTACGAGAAGTCTCTGAAGATAGTGAGGCGAATAATTAGTTTATAACATCCAACGTGTGTCCTATGACTTATTGAAAGCGAAGGTACTGCGGCACGAACTTTGATGCGCGATCGATCTTCGCACATGCATTTCGCAAAACCGGTTTGAGAACCGAGACCGGTTTGAAACTGTAAAACAATATAACACTCATTATATAAGAACCTTTTTAAAAGAATGTCAGCCTAAAAATTGGCCAACTGAAACACGTAAGTTGCTGAAGAATGGCCAAGAACTTCGCTTTAGTTGCATCAGGACAGAAAATCATAATGGACGATTACAGACGATAGTGCAAAATTGTTTGCAACGAATTGTAAAAAACATGGAAATTTTATGAAAACAGTTTGAAGAAATCAATATTTTCTCTATTATTCTAACTACCTGTATGTATCAAATATCAAGGTTAGTATCTTATTAATGTTAGATACACATAATACAGTGGGCAAACGTAGTTGGCGCTTTTAAAAAGATCTCTATTTTCCAACCACTAGGACCCCAGTTCGATGCCTGCCGTTTGCAGATTCATATATTTGTATGTGGCCTTCTTTTCCCCTGATAAGCCAACTCAGATTTCCATCCTCCCGGGATAGGTAAATGAGTACCAGCGTCTGCTGGGAGCTGACCTGCAATGGATTAGTGTCCCGTCCAGGGGGAGTCAAAGACTCATCCGCTTAACACTACAGAAACCGGAGATAAGCGCCGGCTCCATGGGCCACTAGACTCGTAAAAGGATTTGGCTAGCTTTAGTATATACAGTGCACACCAAACATTAGTAATAATAACATTTTTAAAACTAGTTAGTATTTGCAACAGAAAGAGAGTGCTGCGAGTATACGTTTTGTTATGCTGTGACAATGTTTCTATTTTCAGAATTTTAACGCATTTGAAGTGAAGAGTGAACTAATGTTAGAGTATGAACGCACTTAATATATACTGAGTGGTTCTCATTAAAAAATAGCCCGTGAAGTATATGTAGGTTTAATTTAGTGTATTGTGTACTCTATATAATACTTTCATGCTTTTCTTTTGCCCAACTCTTTTTTTCTTGTGTTATACTAACGATATATTACACTACTATGGGGCGCCAGATTTTAAAACATTGTTTAACAAAATTAAAAGATGTTTTTTATGATTTCTAAAAAAAAAAGTTGATATAAATGATTATTTCTAAATAAACGTTTCGTTGTGAATTCATTCTGTTATGAATTGTATTATTTGTATTTATAAAATAACAAAAATGATACGCACGCTAACTGTGGTTTATTGTGCCGGTAACCCACAGTTACTTCATAAAGGCAATAAAACGTACCTTTGTATGGGTTTACCGGCATAATAAACCACTTGAGATGTTGGGAAAACACTCCGTTGAAAAGTTTGTGAGCCCCTCTCCTTTGGCTCGGGATTTACAAACTTTCCTCGTGTTCTCCCAACATCCCACGTGGTTTATTATGCCGACAAATCCATAGAAAAGTACGTTTTATTGCTTAAATAAACCATAGACTCGTTAAATAATTCTCTACAAATCATCAGCTTTAACATTTATAAGTCATTATTTCTCTTAAAAATTGATTATCTATAAATTTAATTATTTTTTTCGGGCGAAATGATTGTAAATATTAATTATAACAGAAATGATTGTTATGAATCATTCGCCAAATGTAAAACAGTACGAATCAAATTCATGTAATTGATTTCGAATACACGTTTTTTATAAGCACAAAGAGGCTCAAATTGCCCAAAAATTAAGAACAATGACAATGTTAGGCTTAATGCTCGGAATATCTATAGATGAAATGTTTTTTGTAAAGACTTAAAACTAAAATATAGTTTTAACTTAGAAACAATATATAACATGAAGTCTCGCGTTGGTTTGTATTTTTATTGTAAAGTGAGGTGCATCGTTTACCTTGATTATTTCTATTGTGCTTTTTCTTCAATTTGAGGAGCTAGAAATAAGAACAGAATTAAAAATAAATTTGAGGCTGAAATCAATTGAGAACATTAAGCCTTGGAAAAATGTACTGATTCTTATAAAAAGCATGTATAATATAATTTAGCAATGAGATTAAGATCCTTTAAAATACCGCCTTGCGGGCCATCTGTAAGTCCTAGCTGATGTAAATTTATAAGTCATCTCGAAGCAGGCCGCTATCTCCGGCTTAATTCTGTTGTCGGCTTAGCGGACGAGAATATATATTTACCCAGCAGTCTGCTGGCCGACACATCAATCGCTGGTAAGGTTACGGTTAACTCCAAGCCGATCCAGACCGCTTTCTTCATTTACCTCGCCGAAAGGATGAAAAGCTGGGTCAGCCATGGCAATCTAAGCAGCCGATCCCACAAACAAATCTTCGATGAAAAGTCGATTTTCTACTATTCCATTTCTTACATCTAATAATATAAAATGTTGAAGTTCGGTCAATACTTTACGCGGTCCGCCCCATTCACTGTGCATGTCGTTTCAATTTTATTTATTCCAATTCAGTGGTCCGGACTCGTTCTAGTTATTAGTTATTTCTTTTAGAACCGGTAAATTTTACAAAAGTTCGTTGTTCTTAAATTTTAGGTGATATCGTATATGATAAGCCTTAAATTGTTCTAAATTCTGTTTTTATGTCTAGCTGCTCAAATTGAAAAAAACACATAATAAAACAAGGCATTGCAACTGAAACGATGCTCTGCGCATTATATATATAATTATAATAATACATAATATGTGAAACACCGTGTGAGACCTTTTGTATTTTATATATCGTGTTGCTTGGTCTATTTATTATTCTCAATGTAGTCTCTACGTAAAACATTCTTATAATGAGCTTCAACCTGAGATAGTTCTTCAATTTTGACTAATTTGAGAATGGTTCTTATATGAAAAAGTGTGTATGAATATATACATATATATTTTTAATAGGTACAGCTTATTTTTTATAAGCGAATTAGGGATTTTAAATTCAACCTGGAGTTCTTTTTCAACAATGAATTAAAACAACAAAAGAAATGTCACTTCTCGAAAGGTTAGTAAACTTTGCAACTAGCTAGGAAATAGGTTTGTAAAACTATACAAAGTTTGAGTTGCCAATATTCTTGAAAAAAAAATGTTTCGTAGCAGCAAATGTTTTACAAATAATTGTTTAACATTAAATAGATGAAGATCATTTAACTATCAAAAACAACCGAAGACGGTAATCTTTTATCGGTGTTTTTAAAAATTGCACCGCATCTCGATCTACGTCGACGTGGCCACTTAACCTTTGTTTTACAATTCTATTCACTAAAGCTATGGCGGGTGCGACAAAAGGACGGGCTGAATATAAAAGCTATAAGAAAATAAATTCAGAATCATTTTCCTCAATCAGTTGATGAGCTAACATATTTTGAGCGAGTTCAAAAAGGACTATACGACTATAGACTATACTGAACTGTCAGCTAGTGAAGTTTCTCAACTTACAACAACATGCATGATATAAACGGTAAGTTCAGTTGTGCTATTCTACCTGATCTTTTGTTAGTTAATTTTCAATATTTTCATGCAGTAAATCTATCGTTTAACTGAATTCTAAATATTAACCTGTTCTTACTGAGGTAAAAGTATTTATATTTAATTGCTAGTTACGAATATATATGAAACTGACTTGTGTTCATTCAGTTATGTTTGGTTTCCGATACGTTTGGTTACATTAAAAGTGCATTTTGGCATTTGCTAAAACTGATATTTACGTTTAACAAAGTTGATTTCAGACTAAAATTAATCTTCACGGCTACAAGACTGAACAACTTTATAACAACGATAAGGCACAGATTGCCGAAATTAAAGAACAATTTAAGAACAAGCTCATAAAGTGAAAATTCTGGTTGAAACTTTATAAAATCTCGTAATATTTATTTACGCCGTCACAATGTGTACAGCAAAACCACAGAAGCACCATTTCCTATTAATTTATCAACTGCACCCTTTATTATTTCAGTACAAAAAGTTTCTTAGTTTTTGGAGAATTTGGTACTGAAACTTGAAAGTTTCTTAGCAGTCTCTTAGGGATCAAAATTTTGTAAATGCCAAAAAATGATATTACTTTACAGTTCCTGAAAGGTAACCAAGCTTCTTCATAAAGCTGAGGCTTAGGGTGACCAGATACAGTTTAAAAAGAAGTGGAAATAGTTTGATAAGAAATAATATCCACTTCTCTAACTGTGTTAATCACCCTCAGCCTTAGTTTCATGTAGAAGCTTGGTTACCTTTCATAACTGTAAAATGGTCTTATGAAATAAAACCTGAAAGTTACAATGAAAAGATTGACACAAGGAATATTGATATATTTTCTATAATTCTAATTTCAAAAGTGCGACTTGGTTTTCGATATACGGTGTTTGTAAGAACTTAGAAACTTAAATTTGAAATTAAATAGACTTGAAAGTGAAATATTCATTGCTTAATTGTTATTCTAATCTTAGGAAGTTGATTATCACTAAATCTACGAGTTTCTTATCATTTTGGGTCGAAAACTGAAAGTTTCTTAACCAATTTAGATCTCAGTACTTACTGAGTCTTATAAACGAGTTTCTTTAAAATATATAAAAGTTTATTATGTAGACACGATTGTTTTACTGGCTATGCCTGCACTCGTAAAATTCATAGAAACTACATCCGGGACCCGGGTGGTTTATTTTCCATCATCTCACACGTGTGTTTATCAATGACGTATATAGGTAATTTCCCTCCGAAAAACACTCGTCGATTGTGTCTCTTCGCTCGTTCGTAGAATATTGTTTTGCCACTCGAAAATAAAAAATCATATCTTAGCGCCACCGTGTAATATCCCCTATGTATTCGTCCAAATGTAAACGGCTATTCATGTAAAATATATATTCCATATATTATTGGGAGATCTCCTCAAAATACAGATGATTACCATTGTTTTTCAATAGTCTTACCTTCTTTTTCTCGATACTTTTCATTATTTCAAACCGTTCACAGAAATAAGAAAAAGTTGAGACTGAAATAGGCAAAAAATTAAAAAAAAAACATTTAAATCTTTCCAAATGTTTACTAGTTCTTATAACTGAAAAACGTTAATTGGGACAAATCTTTTACACGCTTTTTTCATATAAGGACAAATTTATAAAAACAACGATTTACAAACAAGCTTAGGTAATGCTAATAATATCCGTATCATGAAGCGTTCCTAGTTGAAACTTTACTGAGACTTACAAGTACAGCTGCTTCTGTATACTGAATCTTGTAATTTTAGTACGCTCGCTATTTGCACACGAAATTTTTAATTATTCAGCAAACTGATAATTGTCTTGGCATCCTATTTAACAGAGACTCCTGAATTCCATATCAATGAATTGAACAACGAAAGCATGTATTCCGAGATCTCGGAAAGTAATGACGTAATTGTTGAGGGAGAAACAGAGTTTAGAGGTATGTATTGTGTTTTTATTAGTATTCATTGCTTGATTCGTATTGTTTTTATTCGATGTTTTGCATATTTCCTTGTCGGATTTTTTTATATATCCTATAGAGAATTTATATAACTATGCAAATGGTTAAAAAAAGATACAGAAATAAATAAATTTAAATTTTTCTCGAGGGTAAATGCCTTTTGATTTCCCTAAAAACTGGATCGCACCACAGCGCTCGCGAACTGAGGGCTTTCAACTTCGATGCTTGATTTAGTTGATAATTATACGTTAGAATAATAATCGATTGAATATAATGCTATAAAATTTTGAGATCATTCCTATACGCCACTGAAAGTCTAGGTTTAATTTCAAGTATTTTAAATATTCCTGTGAATTTGGAGTGTTAAGATTTTTAAACAATTTTGAGAACGAACAATAATTTCTGGTAAAATAAATTTTCATGATTTGGGATTTTAAAACCGTTCTGAAAAAAAGGTTTTTGCTAACTACTTGTGTTTTTCTTTAACAGAACGAGTCTTTCAACTACAGCAAGCTGTATTGGAACGTGACCAAAGAATTAAGGTATTGTTCAAATAATTGTTGTTTCTTTTGCACGACTAATTTAATTAAGGATAGAAGTTAAGAAGATTCGCCCTCCTTTCACTGTAGACAAATCTGAGTGTGCAGTTGGAGTAAACCAATAGAACTTGATTTTGCCGATTTTGCCGATTTTTCCGTGCTGGCATCGTTATACAACCTTGTGTAAGTTTGTTAACTTTGGATTAGAAAAATGGCCGAACTAGTCTTCAATAAATGCAATTCCCTTTTTTATTAGAATTTATTTTATAAGAATATTGAGGCTAAAATTGATTATACTTCAATAGATTCTTTTTAGAATAAAATTATTCAGCTGAGGTTCAGATTTTAAAAAACATTTTGCAAGTCAACGTTTGTGTTTGGTTGTTCTGTTTGATTTTCGAAATGTAAATCAACTGTTTGCCAGATTTACTGAATACCGTAAATAATATCCGCGAGGTTTGGTTTGTTTTGTGGTGTTGACCACAGGAAACATAAAAATGTAGATTCTTTAGTTTTATTGCAAGATAACAATGTTTATTAAATCTACTACCTTCCTGTCTCGCCGACCTGTCTTTTTTACCTGCTAAAAGGATTATTGAGTAATTTTAAAACAAGTGAAAATATTTTTAAAAATGTCCTTTTACGGTTTGGTTTTTGGATAAATCTCATTGAATGCTTTTCTGTTTGTTCTGGAAAATTTTAAAAAATCTATTCTGTATTCAGTGTTAATCTTTCTTTACGAACAAATGTCTGTGATTCTTATTTTATTTCAGGAATACCTCAATTCAGTTATCAGTGTTCTCATTTATTTCTTAAAAGGATTATCATGCACAAATACACGCACACTACACTAGCTAACGACACAATAGAGTCGAAAACGATTATTGTGTGTCCATCGCGTGCACTTAGTTGTAAACAAACCAACTCATATCAGTCTTTTAAAAAAATTAAGTATAACTAGTTTCTGTCTTTGCATCGATTGGCCGTACAGTACAGATAAACTTGTTTGAAGTTGTTTGGGGTTTGGGATTGCGTGAGATAAGGAGGAGAGGGAGGGATGTGTGTGTGTGGGGGGGTGGGGGTGCTTCCCATTTCTTTTGCTAATCTGAACACAAACCGCTGCATGGCTTGTAGAGTTTAAAATCAATCATTGCAGAACCATGGCTGAAATTGTTGTTGTTCCATGTTTCAGGAACATATGGAAGAGCTTGATTGTGAACCAAAAAGAGAGTTGGATATTGTCCAAACCAAACGGACTTTACTTAGCGTGAGTATTTTACGATTATGTGTATCAATCAATTCCAACATGCCCTTCCTCCCGGGCAGCTCCATGGCCCCCAGGGCATTGGGATAAGATGTCCGGCCATGTAGAAACATTTGAGTTCAAATGTCCCATGCACCTTTTCGACTAGAAAAAATGCATTTTTGCTGATATTTTCTTTCAATTTTTAAAACATCTGTAATCTTTTTACTCATTAGACAATTATTAAATTTAAATGTGTATTCTAAAATAATCTGAATATTAAATTTTAACATAATACACAACTCATCGACTGAAAACCTCGACTTTGTATGCTGTATGCTTCATAAAAATGTTAGCAAATTAAAATCTAAATACACTTAAATTCATAATTATATGCAATTTGTTGTTCCTCCCTCCCTTATGTTTAAATTCCAACCCCCTGGTATTTCAAACTCTTGGTTCCTAAAGAAAATGCCTCCCTCAATTGTTCTGGGTTGCCGGAGAGGGGAGGGGAGGGGATGATTCTAGTTGGGCGTTATATACATTATTAAGTCTTTACTTATTTGCAGTTTTTCTATTAATTTACAGAAGAAGAAGAACGCCGAGGCACAGCTGCGGGAAAATATGAGGATGGACTACATTAAAACTGAAAACAGTGCCTTGAGAACTGCATTGCGAGAAACAGCAAACAACGTTGAAAATCTACGCAGAACAAACTATTATCTCCGATCATCCAGATACGCCATTCTTTCAACCTTAGACAATTTACAGGAGGAAAATGAAAGAATTGTGGCTTTGTCCTTTAAAAGATCTCGCAAATTTAGGGACTTGAAGACGGCACAAAAACGACTTTTAAAGACTCACTGCGAGACGCTCAAAGAGTTGGAGATGTTGAAAGCAAGTCATAGAAAACTAAAAGTGCAACAGCAGGAAGACCACCAAAAGCTTGTTGCAATGGAGATAAGAAACAATCAACTTCGAGTTAGCTACAGCAAGGCTTTGGCGACAGTAGAAAATCTATCTAAGAAAAAGTCGCACTTGCTTGTGAACTTTCATCGCGTTCTCAAAGAAAAGCAAAGCATGAAGAAGGCAATGAAACAAGCAGACAAGAAAGGACACCATCTTCTCAAACAAGAGAAACAAATCAAGACGCGCGAGTTTCAAATGAACATTTGCAAAGATGATTGATTACCATTACGCAATAAAGCTAGCATACTGGTTATCCAACAAGCAGACCCGGCCTTTTTGTCGGCAGAGGGAGGACTAATATTAATCTTAGTCCTTCCTTCCAGTCCTCTTCATGTTTTGCGCACTCCCACGACAAGAAGGCTCGGATCACAGGCTTGGGTATTTTGATAGTTGGTGAAGTTTGCTTTGCAGATACGTAGAAATAGTAATCAAAACCCAAATTAGGCGTGTTTCATTGTTAGTTAATAAGGACTTTAACATTGTCTGCAATTTGTACGTGCAAAATACTTTAAATAATTTTGGTTACAGAAAGACGAGTTTTGCGATACATATCATATGACACTTAAAAATTGGTATAAAACATAACCAATAGGTATTATAATTAGAAAATTTTAAAAAGGAGCGTAAAAGTGATTGAATTATAAAGCATATTAAAGTGATAAAGAAATATATATATATCAGTTCTGCCGTTTGTTTCTATTATTAATTGCACGTTATCCGTTAGCCTTGGCAAAACTGGCAAATGTGCTTTTAGAATCTAGTTTAGAACATTTTCTTATAATAACATCAGTTATGTACCTTAATTAAAGATTGAAACCATTGATATAGTAACCACTTAATTAATATTTCATCTTAAAAACCAATAAATTTCTTCAGTATACGGTTGTTTTTATTTAAAAAATAAAGTGTAGATAGCACAAATGTGCTAGTAGCTAACTTGAAGCCGCGATATAGGGCACCATATATGGCCACGTTTGTAATGCCCTATATCGTGGCTTCAAGTTAGCTACTAGCACATTAATTGTGCTATCTTCAGAGCCACACCCCACAAGCATTACGCTTTTATTACAACATATGACCTTTATTTAAAAAACCCTTGACGGCTTGAATACAAGATTCGAATTATAATGAAAATTTATACTATTTTGAATAATAACACTTATAATTCCACACTTTTGAAAGGCAAGACGGAAAATATTCAATACTCGCTGTAACTTCACAGGGGTCGATTATTAACCGGGATCGGTGTACGAAAACGTTTTGTTTGCATGGAGCCTGATTGTCCGTCTTACGAAGCATTTTTATTAGCCTGTGTTGGCTGAAAGCTGAAAAACAAGTCAAAATGCAAGTTGACTGCTGTCATATTGCCATTAAAATCCTTAAAAAAATCTATTTCTGTCCTATATTGCGTCATTACTTCGACAAGGTGCTCTATCTTTTCTTACACGCTTTATTTTATAAGAACAATCTTATAATAGAAATAATTACTAAAATGGTAAAAAGTTTAAAAAAGTTTTTTAACCTGAAGATGACTTAGAAGTCGAAAACGTTTGTTTTGTTTGTTTGTTTTTAAATTTAAAAAAAAGTTTAAAAAAATTTTTTTAAACTTTTACCATTTTAGTGATTATTTTAACTTTTATTGGCGTTTCGAATGAATACAATCTTATAATAACAATGAGGCTCAGAGTGGTCAAAAATTAAATATAAGGACAAGCTCAGACTAAAACTGAAAAACTGATAAAATGTTTCTGAGATTTATCGATCTCAATCCGACTCTGAGGGGTTTTCTCCCGGCAAGAAGGGCAGATAACGTTTTATTTATATAGTTGCAGGCGTTTAACCGGCAGGATTGAGGGAAGGGTTGACTAGGGCTGTCGAACTGATTGACCAGGGTTCATTTAAACAGCCCCGTAAGCTGGTGAAAACCATGGCAAATTTGAAAGCGATAGTGAGCGGATATTGTATAAAACTTAAAAAGGAGATTATAGTGAATACAGTCATCTCTCGATGTTGCGGAAACCTTCGGGACCGTAAGTTTGTGTCCGTAATAGCGGGAGTCCGTAATAGGGGGAGTCCGTAATAGGGAGAGTCCGTAATAGCGGTAGTCCGTAATAGGGAGAGTCCGTAATAGTGGGAGTCCGTAATAGCGGGGAGTCCGTAGTAGTGGGAGTCCGTAATAGTGGTAGTCCGTAATAGTGGCAGTCCGTAATAGCGGGAGTCCGTAATAGCGGGAGTACGTAATAGCGGGAGTCCGTAATAGTGGGAGTCCGTAATAGCGGGAGTCCGTAATAGCGTGAGTCCGTAATAGGGGGAGTCCATAATAGGGGGAGTCCGTAATAGCGGGGAGTCCGTAATAGTGGGAGTCCGTAATAGTGGTAGTCCGTAATAGCGGGGAGTCCGTAATAGTGGCAGTCCGTAATAGCGGGAGTCCGTAATAGGGAGAGTCCGTAATAGCGGGAGTCCGTAATAGCGGGAATCCGTAATAGCGGGAGTCCGTAATAGCGATAGTCTGTAATAGCGGTAGTCCGTAATAGCGGTAGTCCGTAATAGGGGGAGTCCGTAATAGTGGGAGTCCGTAATAACGAGGTACGGAAAAAATCCCCCAATTTTACATTTAAACCCAGCACTGCCACGCTGCTTTATTCTTGCTTCAATTTAACTTTGTTTATTGACTGATTTATAAAAACGCAACTTCCGCTATAAGTGGCTGTATGTTGAATGTCAAACAAGTTGTTTAACTTCAACTACAACATTATTTATGAAGAATATAGAGTTAAAAACTTAGAAGTCTCATTCAAGGTTTGTAACTGCCAAAACTCGCTTCTTGATGGATGTAAAGGCTAGCTTACTTTTATTTTGCCAAATACATGAATTTATGTGGAACAAATTTTTAAAAACATGTCGAAAGTGTCCGTTAAAACGAGAGAAAAACAATGAAAAGTTTTAGTTTGGGGCCAGGAGAAATGTCCGTATGTACGTAATGGTAAGCGTCCGCCGTTATAGCGAGAGCTGTTTTCATCTATTTCTTTATGGTTTTAGCCGGGGATTTTTCTTTTTCCGTAATAGCGAGGTGTCCGTTGTAGCAGGGTGTCTGCAAGGCGGGAGTAGACTGTAATAACAAGACACTGAGAGTTTTTATTTTAGATTGTATAGAGAGCTAAGGACATTGTGCGACTTAAAAGTGGAAGTCGTGATATTTCGGCACGTCGTGTTTCCCAGTTCTGTTGTATATTTTAAAATTGATATTTTGTTTCTAAGGAGAAGGGCTTTCCCGGCTTACCAAATTTTCCCTCTCGGCGAGCCGTGAAACGCAGTAAACCGGGAAAACGTTTTGCATGTAAAGGTCCAGTGTGGCCGAGATACTTCGGCCAGTTTAAATTGCATTTTACAGGATCAAATGATCCATATCTGATCAAAAACCGGGCGTTAAAAAATATTATCCACGATAAACTTGAAGGTCTCTGTCAGGTGGTATGACATATTTGCATGTACTGTAAATTTAGCGTATTGTCGTTTCGGCTCCATGTAAAAAAGCAAAAAAACAAAATTACCAAAAAAAAAACCAGCCATATTTTCACTTATCTAGTAGTTTAGAATATTTAAGATTATCTAAAAACATTTAAAGCACTTACTGAAAAAGGCCAATTAAATAATTCAACGTTGCGCACGTACTCGGCGGCTGTCAATGTTCTTCACTGCCCCAGGAAACATTCCCTATAGATTTTCAGTTGCTTGATGAAGACTGTGTGATTTGCATAGATGCCAACCCCAAAAGTTTGAAAAGCGGGAAACATTTTTGTGAGTCGACTTTTATTTAAGGTGTTCTGGTTGACTAACAGATATCGGTTGTTAGTCAGTGCGTTCGATCTTATCTAGTGGCAGTCAAAGTCGTATTTGAGACATAAAAAGACAAGGAGGAAGTCTGTCTTATTTTTTATTAAGTGTTTGATATTAGTGGACGTAAAAAGCTGGAGATATATGTACCAAAGCGGGAGAGCAGGAGACAAGGCAAGAAAGTGTAAGTCCCCGCCAAAAGCGGGAGAGTTGGTATGTATGGCATGGTCGCAACATCGAGTTGTTTAACTGACTTTTTTTGCACGTTGATTTTAGTGGGCTAAAAACACCAAGGGCTATATATATATGTTATTTTTCTCTTATTTCTTTTTATACAACTAAAAGGCAAAAGTTTCATAGAAAGCATAAATTGGTAAAACTGTTCACTTTTGGTATATTTGCCAAAACGAAAGAGTATCCGATGGATTTTGTGATAGTACAATCGCATCGAGAAAAATATGCGGACTGGCAGCTGGTTCGTGCTCCCCACTAAATTACAGTTTTGGCGGCAAAGTTTGGGTAAGACCGCGCACGTCTTGTTATCAACATTGCGGGCGCTGCGTTGCTCATACAAAGACCAAAGACCGACGAAATTTGTTTGAATGAATGAATCAGTTTGAAGTAATATGAAAGGTAACTCAAAGATAGTCTGTTATGTAATAATGTAAGTAATAAAGTTAAAGGCGTATCGGGGCCTACTTATTTATTCATGCAGCTTCATTTAATTAATTTAGTTGCTATTTCAAGAACGTTCCAATCTTGTGCTTTTGTCAGTTTTGATGTCATTGGCATCAACTCTAAATTTCCAAACGTTTATTTCTAAACTCAACAGAAGAAAGACCGTGGCTTTTAGAAAGGGAAAGTTACTAGTTTACATGTTGGAATTAGCCATCATGATAACTCAATGATGCATGTTGCAGGGATTTTCTCCACTTTTATGTTGCTTGGTAAGTTTGGATCTTTTGTTTTCCATAATTTTCTCTTGTCTTTAAATAAGCCACTAGTTATGGTGCATAATGCAGCTTTAAAAAAGTTTAAATTATTAAAAGTCTAAAAGCAAAGTTATTTATTCATGCATTTATATTGTGTATATAAGTAAAAGTTACGGTCTGGGTAGGGTTTAATTTCTACTGTATGTATGCTTAAACCAAACTGTACTGTACTGTCAGTAGTCTGTACTCCCCACTACGAAAAGTTTACCAAAGAAATAATGCAGATATCATTGAACTTAAAATTTTGATTAGTTTGAAAATGGTGAAATTAACTTGAGTGCATAACTTATTAAATAAATTTAGAAGTGGACTTTGAAACTTAATAATAAATATGCAAAATTATATAATTGTTTATCTCTTTTTATAATATAGATAGGACCGTACGCACGCTCTGATTGGTCAGAAATCTATGTTTTATCAGAGTATAAAACATAGAAAAAGCGTGTTTTATTGTTTTTCAGAGCGTGTGTATGGTCCTATCTATATATTATAAAGCAAATAAAAGAGCCTAAATCGTGTTTTAGACTGTGACAAAACACTCCGGCCATTTGAGAACACTTGAGAAATGTAGAAAACACTCGCCCGCAGCTCATGTTTTTTACATTTACCTCGTGTTCTCATATAGCCGTTTTGTTTTATCACAGTCTAAAACACGGCTTATGC
Source organism: Zoanthus sanctaehelenae (assembly GCA_028564885.2). Classification (NCBI taxonomy): domain Eukaryota; kingdom Metazoa; phylum Cnidaria; class Anthozoa; order Zoantharia; family Zoanthidae; genus Zoanthus; species Zoanthus sanctaehelenae. The sequence goes on from JAOTRI020081883.1 coordinate 15,556, forward strand.
TTCTTTATTTGTTAAATAAATAAATATTGTACTGAATACTGTAGCCTGACTATTAAACTAACAACAAGAGGTCAAGGGCAAAATTAATGGAATTCTGGTCAATAGCCAGTTGAGGCCATATAGGGGCGTATTCAAACTCATACTCAATGAGGCTGAGAGGTCTAATTGTTTTAGTGTAAACCTACTAATAGGTCAAAAAAGGATATAAAAATTATTATAAATATCAATGAAATTCTCTGATATTATTGCAGCACAGGAATCATTACAATTTTGATTTACCATTTTTTCTCTTCTTGTAGACTATTATAAGTAGACTTGCAGTAGAGAAGCCAATGAGAATGAAGGATGTTTAATCACTAGTAGGTTTATACTAATGGATATTAGTATCACCCAACTAGTGGACTAATGCAAAATCCTGCATTTTAATTGCCTACTCTACTAGAGGACTATTAGTGATAGTCATCAAGTAGCAACATTTGCACGCTTTCTTTCGTTTTATTCCCAAATTAATATATCTGCAACTTATATTTGCTAACTTTATTATTGCTTTTTCTGTCCGACTAGTTGGGTGATACTTATACAATTAGACCCTTCACCCTCAAGGGCCACAGGTCATTAGCCCATTTGGCTTCGCCCTTTTGGGTTACAGGTCTAATTGTTAATTATATTAACTTTGGCGAGCATTGTGGCATATTATCCAGGCTCTAACGGGCATTTTGAAATTAGAACCCGCCGCTAGAATACAACTTTCATTAAATAAATATCCACGTTTCTGAAGTAGCAAAATGTTCTTGTTTTTGTGCTTAATACTCTTCAAAGTTGTAATAATAGTAATGAATGAAAAATGAGCCTGAGTCGGGCCCAAAACATATTTACGCCCGCAAACATCAACTATATTGTAAGTTATATTAGTCA
>JAOTRI020081953.1:0-27147 GCA_028564885.2 Zoanthus sanctaehelenae
AGTAAACCGAAGATGTGGGGTTCGATTCCCGCCGAGGGCATAAATATGATATTTTTCTCTTAATTCTTTCTATATATTCCAATATAGCAGACACTATATTTGGAAGTTCCAACTAACACTAATGACCTGCTTAGACCAATTCATGACACTAAAAGTACAGAATTCCCAATACTTCCAGTTCGTACTGTAACTAATATCCCTGCCCTTGTTCACTTGGTCGCTAGGCTTTTGACCCTCTGGTTTGATTACGGACATTGGCCTGAGGTATACGAGGCTCTCGTAGAAGGAATTAAGACCATTCAGATCGACACGTGGCTTCAGGTAAATATCTTAAGCTTTTTAGAGTGTTGGGAAATGGGATCATTAATATTGATCAGTTAAGAAAATGTTTGTTTTTAAGATATGCACATATACAGTTTTTAACTTGGAAATAACATTATTAAGGAAGCCAGGAATAGTCATTAGACATGATTTTGATCTAGGAAGAAAATATGAACAACTTTATGTCTTGGGAAACAGTGAAAGTCCATGAAAACGTCACAAAAATCGCGATCAACTTGTTATTCAAAATTTTAACAGGTATAAATGCTGTTTTTAAGGAATTTTATTATTTTGTTATCCATGTTATTCAGCCAATTATATCATAATATTCACAATGTTCTTGTGAGAGATAAAATTATGAGTGATGTGGAAGTAAAAGTGACAAATTAAAATTCATGAGCATTCTCAATAATCATCCAATTTTCCAGTTTATTGCTGTGTTCCTTTTTAGAATTTTAGTTATGTGTTTGCATGCTATAGGCCGTATGTGCCAGTAGGTACTTGGAGGACAGGTAAGGTAATTTGCATGCTATAGGCCGTATGTGCCAGGAGGCACTTGGAGGACAGGTAAGGTAATTTTCATGCTATAGGCCGTATGTGCCAGTAGGTACTTGGAGGACAGGTAAGGTAATTTTCATGCTATAGGCCGTATGTGCCAGGAGGCACTTGGAGAACTGGTAAGGTAATTTGGATGCTATAGGTCGTATGTGCCAGGAGGCACTTGGAGAACAGGTAAGGTAATTTGCATGCTATAGGTCATATGTGCAAGGAGGCACTTGGAGAACAGGTAAGGTAATTTGCATGCTATAGGCCTATCCATTACAGTGTCCAACTTATTTATTTATAAAAAGAACTAGTAATTCATTGAATTATGTTTCCAACCAGGTGATTCCACAGCTCATTGCCAGAATAGATACTCCAAGACAACTTGTTGGACGTTTGATTCACCAGTTGCTAACAGATATAGGAAAGCAACACCCGCAGGTTAGCTTCACCTGCATGTCATAGCCAACGAACACATATAGATCGCTCATTTTATATCTAATTTTAAGCGGTCGAAACACTTTCTGTCAGAAACCTGTTTTAATTTGATAAATTTTCTAACTAATAGAAGATAAAAAGTAAAGGTAACCATTGTTTTAGATTGTTATCAAGTGTTTGGTTTTAATTGTAATTGATCACTTCGTTAAGACAATGGTGATGATTTATTAATATGATGAAGGTATATTTTTAATGCAGTTGAGTTTACAGTTGGTAACTTAAACACTAAGGTATTTAAACGTCGCGGCCATCTGTTACACCATTCTTAAAAAAACTTAACCCCCTCTAAATGGCAACGTACCATATTGTCGAATGTCTGTTATCACGTGAGTTACAGTGCAGTCCTAAGGCAGTTCCCAGTTCAAGACAAATTCTCTGCCATATTATTTTCATGCTTCTACTTTTAAAAATCTGCATTCTCTTTGTCAAATTAATGGCCTGCTATTTGACGATGGACGAAAACAAATATCTTTTGCTGTCATCTGCAGGCTGTCCATTTGCTTCGAGCTTTTCTTGATATCCCACTTTCATCTTGTTTATTTGAAACAAGGAAAAAAGTTTTAATGACTAAAATAGGATCTTATATAGCTTTATCCATCCGATATAGGCCCTCATCTATCCGTTAACCGTGGCGTCCAAGTCAGCTAGCACGGCTCGTCACGGAGCAGCTAATCAGATTCTAAAGAACATGTGCGAACATAGTCCGCAGCTGGTACAACAAGCAATGATGGTAAGATATCCGTGTACGGCGTTATTAGCGTTCCTTCACTGAAATAACGACTTAAGCAGTTCTATGATTTTTTGTTTATATAATCTTTTTATATTTTCCCATTGCAATATTCGACGAAAAGAAGCTGTAATGACCTGCCATTCTTTTAACCGTTCTAATGTATTAATAAAAGGATTATTTTTTTAAATCAATCATATTTCAAAGTAATATAACTAAACTCAAAGAGTAATTATTCGCGTTAAGGTGCTTTTTTAGTTTTCGCGGTTTTCAGCATTTAATCTGAAGTTTTAGCCATTACAATATGGCGTTGGAGACAGGAAAACGTCGAGGAAAAACGTGTGTGTTACTTTTGATAGGAGTCATTTGACATTTTAAGGTGGGATATCATATAAGACATTTATCATTGTAAGGGGGCGAAATGAGTTATTTGCTCTTTGAGACCTTTGACATTTTAAGGGGTAAAATATATGAGGCATTTGCTATTTTCAATCAAGCCATATATGATGCCTTTGACATTTTATGAGATATTGGGCATATGTCATAAGGGGGACAGATATGGGGTAGTTTTTATTTTTAGGAGGCACCTATAAAGGTATGTTACGTTCGAAATCTGAATTTGAGATCTGCTGCATTTTTATTGGCATTTTTGACATATTTTTCTTTAATGTTTGAGGCAACCTTTTAGATCAGATTTCACACAACTCTGTCTTTCATTGTTGAAACCAATACACACGTTTTGGTTTCCCTGTGCAGGTTAGTGAAGAATTGATACGTGTGGCGATCCTGTGGCATGAGCTGTGGCACGAGGGTCTAGAAGAAGCATCTCGCTTGTATTTTGGTGAAGGTAATGTTAAAGGAATGTTTGCTGTATTGGAACCTCTACACCAGATGATGGAAAGAGGACCACAAACACTGAAAGAGACATCGTTCCAGCAGGTTGAGCTATGCTTTTGATTAAGATGGTAATAATGAACTAGTGATAGAAGTGTCACTGCAGTTGTGATGATTACGACGATAATATTAAAGAGCGCGTTGTTTTTTTTACAATGAAGGTGTTTTTTACGGCCTTAAAACTCCTCAGTTTCCTTAAAATACTCAATTTAACTTATGTTGAGCTATTTGTACCTAAAAATCCCTATATTTGTTTTGCTATACCTGTTCTCAGTCGCCCTATAAAGCTGACGTGCATAGTTTACGTCTGAAGACATAAGCATTTGTCTTAAGTCTATGCTGGCTCTTCATCCGGAACTGACAATTTGAGCGGGTTCAGTCTTCAATTGAATTGAAAAAATTTGAAATACCTATATAATGTTACAAGAGGTAAAATTTCATTTTATTCCCATAACACCAATCAAAAGTGGGCCAGATTATTTGATCATGAATTGGACTGTAATGGTAAGTGAATACTTTTTGAGTATCACATCTTTCCAACATCTCTGAATATACTCGTAATTCGTTCTAAAGTGTACTATTTTCAAGCCATTCATCCCTAGGAATAAAGAGGCTTTTCAGTGCCATATTAAAAAACCTCCCTCTTCCCCAGTTAACAATCCTAACAGGTTGGAGGCAAACTAGTTGGCTATTTTACAAAGTGTGGTAAATTTGTCCCTGGGATCACCGAGGACAAGTTCATTCAGTGGTTTGAGTTGAGGAATTGAACCCGGCTCTTCCGCATTCAAATCCCCTACTCTTATCACTGCGCCACGCTGCCTCTGATAGTGATTGTTATACGTAGTGATAAGAATATGCCTACTGTTGTGACGATAATGACAATTGCATGGACAATGATCATAATAGCAATAGAATTCTGTGAGTCACTATGGCAAAAGAACTCCGACATTGTCCAAAATTTTACTTAAACTTTTTTGCTTCACAGGCGTATGGCCGTGATTTGATGGAGGCACAGGAATGGTGTCGAAAGTACCAGCGCTCTGCTAATGTTAAAGACCTAACTCAAGCTTGGGACCAGTACTACCTGGTATTTAGGAGAATATCCAAACAACTACCGCAGGTTTATTGGTTTTTTAATAACTTAATTAACAATTATATAGCGCTTTTACTGTGGTGCATCACTATTTCATTTATTAATCTTTTTATTTATTTACCTATGTTTATTTCACTACTAACCCAAAATGACCTTTCTTATCTTTATAGCAAAATCGATAGCTTTAAATATCAATAGTGTTTTTCTTCTTACACTAATAGTTTACTATTATTTCGGTGGAGGTTGACCTTGAAACTTCATTTGTTTGTACAAGTCGGCGAGGATCAGTCCTAATATCCGTCAGTTTATTAACTTTATAGCTTACAACACTGGAATTGCAGTACGTTTCGCCTAAACTTCTCATGAGTCGAGATCTTGAACTGGCTGTACCAGGCACATATGAGCCACATCGCCCTATCATCCACATCAAATACACTCACCCATCTCTAAATGTCATCACCTCCAAGCAACGTCCACGAAAGTTGGCCATCACAGGTAAGCGATACTGTATAGAACTTGTATTGTTGAGATGCGCTCTTCTTCATTAACTGGCAGACTTGCAGCTATTTTTGACCGCGCTATGCATATGCAAGGCCTTTTCTACTGATCGCACTACTGCACATAGAGAACCTAGCACTTTTTTTTGTTGCTACAAAGCCGGGTGTCTAACTTGTCCACTTGTCGTTTCTTGTTCATCGTTACTGGCTGTAAGTCTACATCACTGATCACTTTAATTGCACTACATCTAATATCATTGCATTCTAATTGCAACAAGTTATATGTTGGGGAAGCAAACTAACGTTTAGGTGATCACATAAGCTGTCAGCTCTTTAGGAGATTGAAACATTGTGCACAACGAAAATAGATATTTTACTTAAATAATTTTGTATATAACTGACATTAAAGCTTATAAAAACCGTATAGTTTTGAATAATAAACTATTGTGCTATAATTAAATATTTTACTGGAAACAAAACTAAACTAATACCACTTAAAATGGCTCGCTCTATTTTTTTAGGGAGTAACGGAGCAGAGTTTATGTACCTTTTAAAGGGCCATGAGGATTTGCGGCAGGACGAACGAGTTATGCAATTGTTTGGGTTGGTGAACACGCTGTTGGCTAACGATCAAAGCACCTCCAAGCGACATTTGAAGTAAGTGATATGTTTAGTTGTGTTGAAAGGTTCGTTTCTTCAACTTGCGATGTAAATGTTTCAAAGCGTTACTCCATACCACATTATCTTCCAACATAGATCTGTGATTCAAATCCGTTTCGTTTGTCTCACAGCTGAGCAGGTTTGGTGTTTATGACAGATAGATATTTGTACAAACATAACTAGAGTCCTTCTGAAAACAGGTTAAAATATTAAAAATAAGTAGAATTATGTGAAGTTGAAAAATTTCAGGAAAATTTGATGGGGAAATAGTTTTCAATGTTTTATTGTGTATGAAGCGGTTACTCATACCAGAATGTTGAGGAATTGTTAATAAAAACATTTTTGAAATAAAAATTAAATTATTTTTTTTACTTTTTATGGGGATAGGAAAAAGTATACAACATTACAATCGCATCAAATTCAACAAAGTCGGCCGTAAAATGTTTGAAATAAATAAGTTACTTAGTGAATGATGGGATTCCTACTTTTGTTGTTGTTAGTATCCAGAGATATGCTGTTATTCCGCTGTCCACCAATTCTGGCCTGATTGGTTGGGTGCCTCATTCTGACACTTTGCACGCTTTGATCCGGGACTACAGAGAGAAAAAGAAAATTCTTTTGAATATCGAGCACAGAATCATGCTTCGGGTAGGTAATATATGGTCTTCCTTGCAAGCATTATAGACTTAGTATAGATGGTATAGATGGCCTGAACGCGGAAAACAAAACGATTACTAGATAACACTTACTTCATTTCAATTGTGGTAAATAGTTGTAGAATAACTACAGACCACCGAAGGAGTAGGTTAGATATTCATTGAACCAGTATAGAATAACTACAGACCACCGAAGGAGTAGGTTAGATATTCATTGAATCAGTATAGAATAACTACAGACCATCGATGGAGTAGGTTAGATATTCAATGAACCAGTATCTGCAGAATAAGCGATTTAGTATATACCTGAAACGGACCTGAATAATTCAGTACAAAAGAAAGAAAACAGTTTCAACTAAACTACCGCATGAGCAGTTCAACTACATCAGTGGGTTGTCTTCTTAACTATGAAATGCTGCAGTTGGCATAAAGCAAAGAATGTTCTTGAACTCATGGCAGAATTAAATCAGCAATCTCTGTCAGCCATTTTGTTTCAGTGTTGTTGTCACATCTACTATACCAAAACTGAACCACGTTTAGCGAAGCTGATGTAAGTTAAATAATACATTTGCCCTTTTATTATACACATGTACAACATTATGTACACAGTATATTCTTAGTATGTCACTAGAATCAAACATGCAATACATAATACTATCATATAGTTATCTTATATTTCTCCCTTTCAAAAACTTTTTATTTTCACTAGTGAAAATAACACGTTGCCATGGTTACACCTTGAGTGTGCTTCACGGCAGCTTTGGGATTCATTCAACATGGTTGCAGAGTATTTTATGAATAATTATATGATAAACAGAATATTACATGGTCGCATGGAGATACGGTTTTTATCTTTTCGTGTTGAAAATATTTTTTCAACACTCGTAGATAAAATCCGTATCTCCACGCGTCTATGTAATATCCTTTATTTATCTGTGGTTAAAGTCCAAATATCGAGAGTCGATTCATGGATGATTACATACAATACAGTACTCGCTTTCTGCTTGAAATAATTAGTTGGTGATATATAATATAAGGCATCTGAAATAAACGACAAAATTTTTTAATGCAAACATGTTTCGACTTAACTATAAGCCATCTTCAGTGCGAATGAACTAGTTGTTTACAGTGTGAAATATATATTAGAGAAATATGATACAGGGGAGGTGATACTCGATGAATAGATTAACTAATTACAGACAAAGTTAAACTGAGTAACAGGATATAAGATATGCATACAAAGTAGGTGAGGACAACATACATAAACTATAACTGAAAAATAGAATTAAAATGTTTGATTTGTTTGTTAAGGTCTGGTTTGTATTTGCGTATGTAAAGGGCTTCTTTGAGTTTGAGAGAGAAAGGAGTGTTGGCATTGTCTAGGATAGTAAAGCAGGAACGAGTGTATTTGGATTTGTAGTTAGGATTTTGTAGGTGTTTGTAGATATAGGATTTTTTATCGGAGGTGGTGTGTTGCTTAGTTATTGTGGTGAGATGATCGGTGGTTTTACCAATGTAGCAGGAATTACATCCTGCGCAAACAAATTTATAAACCACAAGGGATTTTCGATCACTTGGAATTGCGTCTTTGAAACTAAAAATGTTTCTGATTTTATGTGAAGTAAAGACTAGTTTGATATTTGTATCCCTACAGAATTTTTTTGCAAGGTTGCTCAAGGAGTTTCTGTTCAGTAAATTGAGAGTAGTGTCCTATGTACGGAGGTTTGAAATGATATTCGTTAGGTTGTTGGCTTATAGTTAAGTCGAAACATGTTAACATTAAAATATTTTGTCGTTTATTTCAAATGCCTTATTACTTTTGTGCTGATCAGATCATATAATATAAAACACCATATTCTCTTTTCAAAGATGGCTCCCGACTACGATCATCTAACCCTTATGCAAAAGGTTGAAGTATTTGAGCACGCACTGGCCAATACTAATGGAGACGATCTGGCCAAATTATTATGGCTTAAGAGCCCAAGTTCAGAGGTAATACAATTCATTGTGTTCTATTTGGAACAAATGACGCACTATAAATAGAGTTCTACATCTCAATGATATTATTTTTCCATTGCACTTGGAGTCATTTTTCATGGATTCCCAGAAAAAAAAAATTTGCTGAATTCTCCAGTGAAGATTGCAGTTGACCTTCCTGACTGTAACGTTTGTTTAGTGTTGCTTATTTTGTATTAATAGTTGTTGGTAAACTGCAAATTACTCTCAGCATTCTACACCTCTTGCTAACCTTTCCATACTCGAATTTAGAGCAGGTTACTGAAATCCCTCCTCCCTTTTGGTTATGCAAAGGTCTCATTTCATCGTCAAACCAACTTCACTGGCCTTGCCCTTTACCTCAAGATTTTGTTATACTAGTAACTTAGAACTTCTATTTATGTGTTCATAACAACAGGTATGGTTTGATCGTCGAACCAACTACACTCGTTCATTAGCGGTAATGTCAATGGTTGGCTACATTCTTGGTTTAGGAGATAGGTTGGTAGTTTGATATGACCTCCAGTTTTACGTTATAATTTGTACTCATACATATGGCTGTTGTGCTAATAGGACTTCAGCAATACGTAAATAATTACTTTTCGTATGCAGAAAATTTCTGATTTGTTTTACACTAACACAAATACCATAATCTAGTTCATTGAAAAACTTACGAAGGCAGAAGACGCTGGCGAAACATGTCTGTTAAGAAACTATAAGTTGTCGTTTATATGTTGAAAATATTAACAAGTCTACTAATCGTGAATTTTTTACATCAATTGAACCATGGTAGTGATTACTGTTTGATGAATGCCAACGTGACAAATGTGTTCTAGAGCACTAGCATCCATGACGAGATGATCTTTTAACAATGACCATCATAAAGTATTTCTTATTAGACATCTCACAAATCGTTTAAAATTTATTGTCATGCAACCTTCAAACCTGATAAAGGTTATTTTTAGATAACCCTTAAATCTAATGTAATTTATTGCCAGGCAACCCTCGACTTTTATGTTGATTATTGTTAGGTATCCCTCAAACTTGATGTAGTTAATGATCAGGTAACAGACACACTTAATGCAGGTTGTTATTTTCAGGTATTCTCAAAACGGATGTAATAAGTTGTTAGGCATCTCTTACACTTGATCTATTTTATTACAAGGAATCCCTCAACTCTGATATGATTTAAAATATTGTTAGGCATCCCTCAAATCTGATATGATTTATTGTTAGGCATCCCTCAAACTTGATGTTGGATCGTCTGACTGGAAAGATTTTGCACATCGATTTTGGAGACTGTTTTGAGGTGAGTGTTAATCTACATTAGTTATCGTTCAGAAAAGCAGAATCTAGCTAATTCTTAAGCATTAGCCAGCTGCTATTTAATGAGCTCTGTCCTAAACTTTTCTTGTCATCTCCGTAAATAGAGTAAGAAACAGATGTTTAGAGTGCTTCTCCGTTGTTCGAGAAATGTAACATTCTTAAAAATTTACTCGTTTTGTTCCCCTTTAAATATTTCAATGGAAAGGCTAATGCATGATTTCGTTTCAATAACATGTCAACACAACAGTGGGAAAAAACAACTAGAAAGTTGTATTTACAATTTATAATATTTCTCTATATCTTGACATGTTTGATAGTGAGTATTATCAGTATTGGGACTTGGAAAGTGGAAGTTGTTTGATAGTGACTATCATCTGTATAGCGAATCGGAAGGTGGTTAGTTATGTATTTGAAACGTTTATTTAATTTAAAATATTACGAATGTCTTCTTAGAGGATAATTAACATACTAACTATTGATTGTAAAACGTTTCTTGGAAAGAAAAGTGAACTATATAGTACAAACTGGACTTAAGTAATCATTTTTTCCCATATTATGTTACTGCCTCATGTATTCTGTTCTAGGTAATGTATCATGACGTTATCAAGCAGCCTGGTAGAGTTTCCAAAATACAAAAACATCTTTAGTTACCTACAAAATAGACTGCAGATAATATTAGTTTCATATATATGGGATTTTTCTTTCTGGGTTTTACCTGTTTTGGGATTTGTTACTAATCGCATGTAGCTAGCGATTCTTTACACTGATTTACCACTGATTGGAAGAATTAAAAACTGCTCTTTCCAAATTATTCCCTTTGGAAATGCTTTAACTATCAGTACTAAATTGACACTGCTCATTGCTATCTTTCGTACAGTTGAGAAAATGAGATTTGTTGATGATGTTTGTTTGTCACCGTTAATTTTTTTAGGTTGCCATGACAAGAGAAAAGTTTCCAGAAAAAATTCCTTTCCGACTAACGCGGATGCTAAGCAATGCAATGGAGGTAGGTGGAATATCTCTTTAGGTTTTGTTCAACTGTTTTCCACTTTGAAATATTTTGAAAAAATCTAACCCAAAAGCGGTTAAAAAAACCCAAGCTCCAAAGTTGGAAAGAAACTACAACCATCTAATCTTTTAATATACAATGATCAAATACCCTACGTATGCTTTCCTTACAAACATGAATAAAAACAAAAGTCTTCAAACAACAATATTACTAGTTACCACGCTCCAAAAATATACTGTGTTTGTACAGTACGAAGGAAAGCGAACAGGAAATGCGTACAGAGCGACTATACAAGTATTCTCATTATTGTAATACACCACGCACTACCTCAAGACACACAAAAACTCAAGTCCACTGTCCCTCCTCGCGCTGTTAAGCGGTATCTTTGGTATCTTTATTTCTTCATTTATTACAATAAGTTTACAGCCGAGTGTCCCCTGCAAATAGCGAAGCTAATCACGGCAGGGGACACAGACGTATACGTGATAACATGTCATTTGAAAAACAATAGAAAGAAAAATTCACTTTTAAAAGTAATTAATGGCTAACTAAAAAGAGAGAGAGAAAAAAAAGAAAGAAGAACATGCTCGAGCAGTAAGCAAATCTTTAAAACTTCCTTCTTTTCATATCTAAAATTATCTGATCCGTATAAATATAATTGTCTGTTTCTTGTAGAATTTGTAATAATAATTGGTGCACCTTTTTTTTAAAGTTGTGCTTAGGCTGCTTTCTCAATTCTTCTGGAAAACTGTTCCAAATTTTTGCGCCAGTGATAAAAAAGGAGTTTTTGTAATTTTTGTGCGACAGCTGTTTATGTAAAGATGTCCAGAAGAAGAAGAGCGTGTATAGTAACTATGGACGTCTTGGGTCAATGAAACAGGCTCACTTATGTTAGAAGGAACAAGCTTATTACAAACATCATGCATGAAAATGGAAGTGAGTTTGTAAAACAACATAGGTAAAGGAAGAATATTAGATGACACGAAGAAGGGGATGGCATGCTCTCTGTAATTAGCAAAGTTTATGAGGCGCATGGCCCTTTTTTTGTAAAACTAGTATTGTTTGTAGGTAAGTAACACAAGCCTGGCTCCAGGCAGTAAGACCATAAGACAGATAGGGAGAGGCTAAAGAATGATAGATATGAAGCAGGGTCGAAAATGGAGAAATGTGTCTCAGTCTGGCTATAATTCCGATAATTCTACTTATTTTACTTAGCGTCCAAAAAAAAGGTTGCCTAAGAGAGCTTAAATTTGCTTTGAAGTAAAATGCATTAAATATGTAATGCGAATGAAAGAGCAACAAAATTATTCTCTTCATATCGGGAGCAGTTGAAAGGAGACGTTTGCGCCTTTCAGGTGTTTGACACAATTGCATCGAGAACATTTCATTTTTCTGATTTTTGTTTTGAGTAATTGGTCTCAAACGTTATGACTTTCGGTATTAAAATGTCTTAAATTTATCTGCTCATAAGCTGATGGAACACTGATTATCATTGGCAACCCGTCCGACATTTACTTATCAACTTTAATGATCTATGTTAATTTTTATCAATTTGTGTTTATTGTACAGTCAGTATTTCTTGTAATTTTGGGTCTACGTGAAATTCGAAATCTAAAGTTCCTGTTGCGGTTTAAATAATTACTGTGGTAAATGACTGAGAATTTCTTACTACAAGTTAAGCAACTAAAAATAGCCAGTTATCATGCTGACCACAGCATATTTAGATGATCATTTCTTAAGCTTGATTTTATTTTCTCCATATTTAGGTGACAGGTATCGATGGTAATTATCGATTAACGTGCGTAAGCGTGATGCGTGTATTGCGAGAACACAAAGACAGCGTGATGGCAGTGTTGGAGGCTTTTGTTTATGATCCACTTTTAAACTGGAGACTCATGGACAGTAAGTCTTGAAGATTTCAATGTGATTAAGAGCGCTATTTGTAGTCAGGTAAATAAGAGTCGCCATACGTTTCTATTTTCTAGTAATTACTGGAAGTTAATGCATTACGTCAACGCCAGAGTTAGATTTATTTACAGTGTTCGGAAAAAACTACCTTCTTGGAGTTCGCCAAACTCTGACATGGCATGAAGCAAATGGCTCTTAGAGGTATGATGTGCTATATACATCAAGAGCTAGTTAGGTCAAGCATATTTTCTTTTTCCTTAGCGGTATGAACTACAAATAGTAGCAAGCCAGACAACGTTTTTACTCGTTCTATTCGGCAATCTGGCAATCATTCATACTGTAACACCGGTCAGAAGCTGTAAAAAAATTATGGTGTTCCACTTACCAATAGGGAAAAATATCGCCCTGGGAACCCCTACAGTTACCATCTACATGACATTGTCCGGCTGCGTTACCAGCGTGGTTGTTCCTTGTGATGTAGTGGTTAACGCGTCGGACTAGTAAACCAAAGATGTGGGTTTCGATTCCCGCCAAGGGCTATATATGTTATTTTTCTCTTATTTTTTTTAATTTGATTGTTACATTCGTCTGTTCAGGCTCTGACGCGTGTTTGTTTTACAGCTGCAACCAAAGCAAAGCGCTCAAAGGGACGGTCTGAAACCATTTCTGAGGGAAATGAGGGTAAGTCTGCGTTTTATAGGAAGAATTAGTTCTGAAATATTACTGGGATATCTACTGAGCACTAGATAGTGTTCTATGTAATAAATACTGCTGGGCATTTGAGAACAGCGCTCTTTGTTGTCAGTTTTTGTGCTTTCAAGTTAAGCAGTTGTGGATCCTGGCGAATTTCAAAAGTAATGAATCTTGGCGTTATTCGGTTCAGTAACAATGCTTTGAGGGATTCTTTAAACTGGATTTATGTGCTAGTTTTCACCTGTACAGAAATTGTATTTTTCCCATTGTGGTTGCCACGATATCATACCAGGCGCTTATTGCATAATCAAGAATGAAACAAACGGTTAGATTGGCTAGAGCAGTTGTTTTTTTTTTTGAAAGAAAGTCTGCTTGACTACACAAAAATTACTAATTTATTTGTAATATTAAGAAAAAACGATATAAAAAATACCTCTATGCTAAAATTTATCATTTTTCTATACAAAATCTGTTTAAATTGGCTTGACTCCTAACAATAAAAGCCAAGCTCTTTTTTAGAAGGATTTATATGAAGTCAATCAAGTAACTGTAGTAATATCTTGCCGACAATTTGCACCGAGATAGAGATGAATTTCGTTTTCTTTTAGATCTGCTTGAAGGCGTTGAAGTGACTCATGAGAGACCAACTAAGAAACAAGCTGATCATCTTCAGTCTTTAGGTATGACATGCCAACGTCACGTCCATAGTCGGTGATAGTGATGTTAACAGTATTGATAATATTTGTGTCAAATATATAAACTTAGCACAATATATATATATAGAGAGAGAGAGAGTTTAAGCAGAATTATATTTATTAGATAAAAACCTTTATTATAAATTATATGTTTCTTTTAGTGTTAGAGAACTCTACTTTAACCTTGAGATCCCCACACCCTCCCTCCCAAATGTATGTTTTTCTCCCAATCTACTAATAACTCATCATTTCAATTAAATTCTTGTCTAAAAAATTATCGAGCGTGTGCTGTGTATCTCTTACCACATTACAGTTTCCAATTATTCTATTGTATTTTTTTTTTAAATGTATTTTAACCCCAATTTTTGTAAGAACTCCGTAATCCAGCCCTTTGGCTGTAATGGTATTTCAATAAAGTATCTATCTATCTATCTAAACTGGATTGAAAGGAAAATGTATAAACAGTTTATCAGGGAAATGCCAGAAAATGTTGATAAGGGAACAAAACTGGATTGAAAGGCAAATGTGTAAACAGTTTATCAGGGAAATGCCAGAGAAGTTTGATAAGGGAACAAAACTGGATTAAAAAGAAAATGTATAGACAGTTTATTAGGGAAACGTCAGAGATTGTTGATAAGGGAACAAAACTGGATTGAAAGGCAAATGTATAAACAGTTTATCAAGGAAATGCCAGAGAAGGTTGATAAGGGAACAAAACTGGATTGAAAAGAAAATGTATAGACGTTTTATCAGGGAAATGCAAGAGAATGTTTATAAGGGAACGTAACTGGATTGAAAAGAAAATGCATAGATATTTTATCAGGGAAATGCCAGAGAATGTTGATAAGGGTAAAACTTGTCAGTGGTTATTGAAAGATGATCTTAAGATTAAGACAGAAGCATTGCGATATACATCACAGGAGCAGGAAATCAGGACAAGGTGAAAGCACCCTGTGAAGATTGGTGTTGAAAAAAAGTGAAAGTGTGGATTACTAATATGTTCGGCTCAGAAAGAATATAAAAGACGACACGCCACTGTAACAAAAATGAATTAGTTAGAGCATACGGAAAAGTGGTAGAAACATATCCTAAATAAGTCATATAGGACAACGTGGTAGAGGCAAGAAGATCAGGCATAGTTGCAATTAACCAAAAACAGCGAAAGGGTAAATTATCGATATTGCTGTTCCGGCTGATGTAAGAGTAGGGGAGAAAGAAACAGAAAAAGTGGGAAAACGCTAAGACCAGAAAAAAGAGATTGGAAGATTGCGGAAACTCAAAGATTATAAGTTGTAGCTTTAGTGTTAAAAGCTTTTGGAGGAGTCCCAAAAGGCTTTGCTGGGTGGATTGAAGACCTAGGGAAAACAACCGATATTGAAGGGAACTGGAAGGATATTGAGGGAGATATTGGAAAATGTGAAAACGAGATATTTCTGTTAGCCCTTGGTCGCTTGTAATGACTCGCTCAACAGAAGAAATAACGGAAATAATAACGACAGTTAGGACATGATGTTAACATAATAATAATGTCGTGGTGGCACCAAACCCCACCAAGATTGCAAGATAAACAAATGACCTTACCGTACTGGGTTAGCCGTCGTATGACTCGGGTGGTAAAAAGTTGGTATTGGGATGTTGCCCTTCATTTTTTAACACCAGACGTTATCTCAAAAAAATGCTGGTAGTTGTGGCACCTTATTAACGTTAGCTTTGTTATGAGTGTTCTGTATCATTTAGCTTATAGAGATCCGTATGTTGAATTGTCAGAAGAGAAGAACACCCATCATTAACCAAACAAAAGAAATGATAAGGAGAATGCATCTAATGATTCTATTATTTTAAAAACATTAAAAAAGGAAGTTAGATGCTTTAATTAAGTGTATCAAAACAGTCAGCCTTAGCGATACTAACAACTTGATAACGGCTGGTGCAACTTGGATTTTACAACCTCTTGGTTTAAAAAGAGCCAGAGTGTTGAAAAAGAAAGATTGAAGGGAAAATTAAACAACTGAGTAAAGATACGAAAATATTTGAAATAGATTAAAAGACACGAATCGAAGTCACAAGAGAGGTTGAGGAATCTTGACAAGAAATATCACAAGGAAAAAGGGGTTGTATATGGTTGTTGAAAAATTAAAGCGACAAAAAAGCTAAGAAAAAATGATATTAACAGAGAATAACCTTTTCCAAGTAGATCAAAACAGAGTCTTTCGTGAATCGAAAGAAAACGAAACAGGGGTTACAGATATACCCGATGCGGAGGGATTTAAGAAATATTGGACTAAATATTCGAAGTGTTCAAAACAAACATGAGAAACATGCTGAGTGGCTTAGTGATCTTAAGAATGTGGTAAGTTGAAAGAGACTTTTTGTGTAACGCGGGAGACGGTTAAAAAGATTCCTAATTGGAAAACACCGAAAACAGATGGTCTTCAAGGTTTCTGTTTGAAGAACTTTGATTCACTCCATAGACTGTAAACGGGGCTGCAGTTTATCTAAGTAGACGACCAACGGTAAGACAGCACTTGTTAGGCCAAATGGACAGAGGAAAGGGTAATGCATTTGATAATATTTTTTCGATATTATTTTTAAGTTAAATGTTGAAGTTGATAACGGGAATGATTGCCAAAAGTAAATGCATGTTTTTGGAAAAGGAAAAGATCGTACCTGATGAATAGAAAGAATGTTGGAAAGGAAGTAGGGGGACTTAAGACCAACTAATAATTAATAGAGCAATTCTTAGAGATTGCAAAAGAAGGCATACCAATCTATCTATAGCACTGATCAATTATAAAGAATATGAAGTTATACCTCACAGCTGGAGTCTCGATTGTTTATATATTTTACGTGCAGCACGAAATGTGAAATAGTTTATTAGAGTGATATGTCGAAATGGAGGGAAAGTCTAGGTAACGTACCCATCAGAGGCAGTATCTTTCAAAATGATAGCTTGTCACTTCTTTTATTTGTATAGCGTATGGAGCCACTAACGTTGATTTTGAGAAAAATAAAAGCCTGTTATGAATAGCGTATTAAAAAGTTTAAAATCAATCAGCTTTTGTTTATGGACAATTTAAAACTTTTTGTGTTAATGATCATGGCCACGTCGATTCTCTTATAGAAACCGTCCATATATTTAGTATTCGTATAGAGATGGAGTTTGGCTTAAAGAAATTTATAGTCCTGATCCTGAAAAGAGAGAAACTTGTTTAACTCGAAAGAGTGATCCTTCCCGATAGAAAATTTATGAGAGGTGGAGGGTAGTTGTTATAAATATTTGGAAATTATGAAACTGAATAAGATCAAGCAGACAAAAATAAAAGATAAATTTAGGAAAGAATACACCCTAGGAGTGAAATTGATACTTAAATCCAAGCTGAATGGTCGTAATGACGTTATAACACTAAACAACTGAGATATGGGGCAGGTATAACTAGTTAGACTGAGAAGAGATGAAGAACTTAGATCAAAAGAATAAAATGTTAATGAATGGGGCTTTACATCTTCGAAGTCACGTCAACAGGTTTTATGATAAATTAATTATTTTTTCTTTTGTCTCACGATATTGTTCGACTTCATAACTAACATCGATGCGTTTTCTGAGAGAAGGAATACGACTAACAATGAGAGCCAAAGCAGACCCGAAGAAAGAAGCCGAGTCCAAAGAGTGTAGCATAAGATTCACTCTCTCTGAAGAAGACGCGAAATCACTACTTGAACACATCCATGCCAATACTCAACCAGTCTACCACAACACCAAAGAACGACACAACCAAAAATTCAAAAAACTTCTCCTAGAACGAAAAGAAACAGGTAAGTCAATTTCGAAAACACATGTAGGTACAACCAACTGGTCAATAATTTATCTTCCAGAACACTCAACGACGCAGAGACCAAGCCGACACAGTCCGAAGAAACGTAAACAATATACTCCAGAAGGCTGAACCTCCAAAGTCCAACATCACGAAGGAAATGCAAAATGCGCAAAAAAGTCTCAAAGAAGACACCTCAATCATGATTCTACCAGCAGACAAAGGCTGTGCAAGTGTAATTCTTGACACCGAAACCTACCTCCCCAAAATGTCAAAACTAAAAGAGACCGGTCCTTATCAACTCCTGAATAGATCCAACAGACCGCCTGATCCGAAAAGCCACAGAAAAACTTCTACAACTTAAACAAAGCGGGAACCTTTCGGATACCGAGTATAACAAGATCAGACCAAAACAGAAACAAACACCAGAATCTACGGCGTACCAAAGATTCACAAAGCCGATGTGCCGCTAAGATCCATAGTTTCCTGTGTCAACACCTTTGCTTACGAGCGATCAGATTTCTTAGCAAGAATTTTGTCTCCACTCACAGGTAAGGCAGGCCTCACAGTTAAGAATTTAGGGGAATTTGCAAACAAAATATGCAAGAAAATTATCCATACAGATGAAGTTATGACATAATTTGACGTCCAAGCACTATTTACAAACGTTCCAATAGAGGGTGTAACACAAGCCGAGTCACAGAGACTAAAAAATAACCAAGCCTATCAGACCGCACAAAACTCACACCTAATCAGATTACGGATCTTCTAAATTTCGTTTTGATATCGACTTAAAACAAGTACAATGGATCACTCTACGAACAGAAAGAAGGAGCACCAATGAGAAGCCCTACCTCCACCGTAATTGCAGACCTCTATATGGAAATATTTGAAGAACAAGCACTAGCAACCGTGCCAGAGCCACCGAAGATATGGAAGAGCTATGTAGACGACACATTTACCATCAACAAGAAGAACAACCTAGATAATTTTTTCAACTACCACAACCAGCAACACCCATCTATTCACTTCACCATGGAGACCGAGAACAACAACAAAATCGCCTTCCTCGACACACTCGTCACAAGGGAACCAGACAGTAAGCTATACACAAGTGTGTACAGGAAACCCACACATACTGATCAGTACCTCGCGTTTGATTCACATCACCCGCAGTCAGTTAAACGCAGTGATGTTAAATGTTTACACGACCGAACTAAACGCGTCATAACAAAACCATCCGGAACAGCCAAAGAGAAGAAACATCTGTCTGCAGTCCTCATTACCAACGGTAACCAAAACCGAGCCTCCAGTACCAGAAAGAGAAGCAATAAAATATAAATCCACAGCAGAACTACCACACATCAAAGGACTCTCCGAAACCCTCCGCCGCAACCTACAACAACAAGGAATACGTACCGTATTCAAGTTAGACACTACGCTAAGGTCTCAACTGCTCAGACCTAAATATCCCGCTGACCCAAACCAACAAGATGGCGTAGTCTACAAGATACTATGTAAATGCGGAAAAGTCTACATTGAGGAAACAAGAAGACCGATACAAGAGAGGATAAAAGAACATGATAGAGATCAGTACGATTCGCTCGAACCCAGAATTCCGCCGGTTCAGAACACGCCAACGAAACAGGACACAATTGCAAGCCGCTATTGAAAGAAGTGAAGTTTGTTGGTATACGAGGAAAGTGAAAGAGGCAATTCACATATAAGACTGAACCCCAACAACATAAACAGGGATAACGGAGAAGAAATTCCAAAAGCTTGGATACCGACAATTAGAAAACACCAGAGCCAGTGATGCGCGCAAAACAAGAGGACGTCCGAGGAAAGCGAAAAAACATCCCCGAAAGCAATAGCTGGATCGAAATTAGCCAATCACAACAAACCACCGCCATACGTAATGCTGTACCAAACTAGTCGACCCCTTTGCCTGAAGAAGACTAGCACTAGCATTCGAAACGTCGCGACCAATATCAAAGTGACTTGTCGCGAGACAAAAGAAAGAGATAGTTAATTTATTGACTAAAAGCCATGATGTATAATAATCGATTTAATCACATTAGGTTGTATGACCCTAGAACAAAAATTGATAGAGGACTTAACAGGTTGTATTACCAGTGAGGTTAAAAACTGGAGATAGAATTCCAAGAATAGGTGAAAAAAAACGATAGTAGGACAACCCATATGAATTTCAAACGAAATTGAAATACAGAGAATCTGAGAGAAAAAGAAGTCCGGCATTTTGTGAATAAAAAGTCGGATCCTGTTGAAAATTAAAGAGGAAGCTAGAAAATGATTCAGAAGAAGAGTTCTAAATGCAGACATATACGCCCTACATCGTGCTGCACAAGACAAGCCTTAAGACTCAACTGTTCCTTGTAAACTTGACTGGAAACTGCAAAGATATTGAAAATGAAAGAGTTGAAAGTGTTACCAATTATGATTAGGGCTCTTAGAAGTGTTTCGAAAAGACTAGATAAATGGAGGTAGGTGTAGGGATCAGATTTAAGTATTTAAAAAAAGCTTCTGATTTGGGAGAGGCAAGAATCTTAAAGAAACTACTAGAGTGCTAGCTGAGCAAGGCATATGATATTTATGATGTTGCTGGATATCCTGCAAGTCTATCAACTTCCGCAGCAAGGTATATGATATGGTAATATATATAACTGGCTAACCTGCGAATCTGTTGATGAATGGCAGAGAGGGAGAAAATAGTTTAAGCCAACAGATGAAATAATTGCAAACAAGGTTGTTCCCATCTTCGTTTCTTCCTTACAGAAATGCAAATGGCGCTAATGTTAAAAGAGACTGATGGGTACAAGACGGAGCTGCCAGGAGAGATAGAACTGAAGAGGACTTTCATTAAAATCGTATCAAGAAAACCATTTGAACTACTTGCAAGAGGCAAGTAAGTATATTGGAGCTTGTTATAGCGTAAAGAGATGTGCAGAAATTATCTTTGAGAATGAGCAGCTCTTGTAGGGAGGATAAAAACAATAGCACCAGAACAGAATAAAATGTATAAACAAGATGTCACATGTGAAATAGGTCATGGGAAGAGATTGGAAAAAAGTTAGAACAATTAGTAGGAACAAACGTAATATATGGGAACCAATTAATTGCAGGATGATACCAAGAGTCGTATATATCACGAATGTGTGTAACTTTGGTAAAAGAGATCTAGTAGAGCTGGATAAAATATTTAAAACCATTGAAAACAATTAATTGGTGAGAGATTATATGGGAAAAGAAAGGATGGTGGAAATTAAGGGGTTGAAAAGTTTCAAAAAGGTTTACGACGAAACTTAAGCTAGTGCAAAATTAAACAATGAGTCAAAGAGAAAACAATAAATAAAAGAAAAAACATTGAAAAGAGATGGGAAAGAGTTGGTTACGGGAAGAAGCTATATTGGAGTTGTGAACATCAGAATGAGTTGAGAACAAATTCTTTGCAGGGCAAAGAGAGCAATTTTGATGTTTAAGGTCAGCATAAATATAAAGAAAGGAATTCTGACATGAATAAGATTCAAGCAATTAATACAGTGGGTTTGGATTAATCAGCTGCGAGTAGAGTTAGGAGTGAAGAAAATAAATTGAATGAAAAAGGTCGGAAAAAGATCAACTTAGATGTGTCAAAGCCCACGATGTCATTGAGAATGAACAAATTGTAGGAAGCAAGAAGTTTGCTTTGTATCGGGAGAAGTTAGGGAATTTGAAAGGAAAAATATGTACTGGGCCAGTATTTGAGAAATATGCCAAACACGATATTTGTTGTGGAAACATGAAAATGGTTGAGAAGTGCGAATTTGAAAGTGCAGATGAGGTCCTAAACTGTCCTATTAAGACGTTCGCTTAGAAACAATACAAACGAAAGTACGAAAATGATGCAAGGGAATGCTACTGGAAACTGTGTAAAAGTTTAGGATTGGAGGGTAGTTTAACATGGTATGCGCATAACCTAAGGGTCTGGTGGAGTATGAAAGAATCAAGATCTTGTGGGATGTCTGTACCCAATGTGACCATGTTACTCTCAACCTAGAAGGATTGATGTTGCAATCTTTAATGAGGAAGACAAGAACTGTTTTGTTGTTGACGTTTCTATGCTTGGAAATTCAAAACCTAATGAAAAAACCTATTAAAAAATATCAAGCTTCAAAGAGATTGTGAGAATCAAATAATTATAGGTAATAAATACAATTATTAGCTCTTTGGGTGGAGCAACCAGAAAGTTAGGTGACTAGATTGAGAAACTGGGCATTACACTCCGGAAAGCACTCCTGCAAACGACTGCACTATTAGGGACACCAAGGATTTTGAGAGAAGTGCTTGATATATGTGCTACGAAGAAGGGATTGTGTGGAACCCTTAATAATAGGTTATGACTCAGTTCCCCAGGTTTTTATTGCGTCAAGGATAAAGCTGTGAATGTGTATATGAAAACGTTAATGAATTGTACTTAGGTCTTGATTTTCAGCGTTTAAGACTTTGGCGTCAATAGGTGTGATAAGCGGGTTGTGAAAAGAGGAATCAAACTGCCAGGGGGTACAGCAATTGCGAACCTAGGGAAAGGAGACAGCTGCAAGTATCTCATTGTTTTGTAATCAGATTAATTCAAGCGCGAAAATATACAAAGAAGTATTTTCAACGAAGATCCTGTAACCCAAAATTGACGGTGTAATTACCGGCTAAGATATTCGTCTAGCTACATAGATTGGACCCAGAAAGAGCTGAAGAATATGGACAGAAGAATAAGAAAGCAATTAACCATTTATTGTTTCCCTTCCCCGAGGGACAGTGTAGCAAGTAATTGCCTTCGTCAAAAGGAAGGTGGAAGATACAGTTATTACGGTTATTATAGGTCTCACTAATTATGTAAAGAAAACCAATAAGTGGCGTCTAAGTTCCGCGGGGAAAGGAAGTGAATGAAGTGAAAAGCTTACTTCTTCATGGTTAAATTCTCAGAGAGATGGAGGGAGTGGAATGGGTGCATAAAAGTCATCTAAACAAAAGCACAGCAATTATTAAGATTACACAACGCCTTGCCTCAGCAAGGGCTCTAAGTCCGTGAAATGGTCCTTCTTCACGGTTTTGTTGTACTGCCTTGTTACGAAGACAACTGGATAGGAGATGGCATATTCTGACTTCAAATCACCCCACTGCCTTCGTGGGGTAACCCTTTGTTTTGTGAAAGAATAAAAGAAGAAAACTCTGAATTAAAATCACCCCGCTGCTTTTGTAGGGTAACTTTTAGAATGGAAAAGGATAGGAGAAAACAACTTTGAATTCAAATTCCGTCGCATAGCCTACACAGCTATCAGTACCTGGAGAGAGCCCTAATTATCGGGTCAAATAGTGAAACCAGTGGCTTCATTAGCCAAAGAGAGATAGTTCCCTAACGGTAGCTAGTGGAACGGCCTGGGGTAATGGCTGTCAATCAATTGTGACAGACAGATCAACTCCAAGTTAGTGTCATTCAAGTTATCGAGCTTATTTTTTTAGCTGCAGTGGTTGTCAAGGATCATGCCGGAAGTCAGACAAAAGAAAAACAGAAGACGTAAACAGCCAGATTGGAAGTTAAGAATACAAAACATCATTGATCTAAAAAGAGCTGACCTTTCTGTCCTCACCGAAATGGAAAGAGAGAACAAAGTTAACAGAAAGAAACAAAAGAAAGTGCTGGATATCTACATCCAGGCCAAAACCCAAAAAATAAGGAGATTCGAGAAAAGATCAATGTTCTACCACCAGAACCTCATTTTCCGAAAAGATGGTTAGAAGGTTTACAGACATTTGGGAAAAAAACAGATCGAGGTTAAAGAACACTAATCAAAGGAAGAAATAATTCTTCGACTACGCAAAGAAAGTTTGAAAGTTTAATGAATAATAATTTCATTAAATGTTACTATCGAAGAAATCCAAGACCATGGGGTACAGGAAAAGGATAAAGGCGGTATGGCGTGAAAGGGACTATTTGAACCTTCAATGAAAAGACTGGATAACCAGGTTCGTGTTATCAAAGTCGACTAACTGTTGGATGATGTTGAACAAGATGAGATTTCAAAGCTTGCAAGTGTGTGGAAAATTTAGTTAACAGATTAAATGAGCATGTTGTTGAGGTGGATGTGACTGGAGTGAAGGGAAATAAACCTTTGATTCTGGGATAGAAGAAAAAGTGGCTGGCGTGCAGAAGAATTCAGATTTTGATATTGATAATACCGAGATACCTTCCAGATCCCAGAATTAATGGGAGAGGGGGCCGATGGGTTAAGTATTGAAAACGTTCAGATGCTATCCAGACTCTGAGACTTATAAAAATATGAAGACCCCCTGAATGTTAACTTTAAATATCTAAACAACAGCAAACGAGAGAAAAACAAGGTAAATTCTATTCTAAATGAAATTAAAACAGATGACACAACATCAACCAATCGTCTTTTTCTAGCATGTACTTGATTGATTGTTGAAAGACTGTTGCTCAAAGAGAGAGAAACAAAAAATAGGAAACTGACCTCGAAGAGGAAGAGGCGGTTAGAGCAGAATGTTGCAGAGCTTAGACACTTCCTAAGTAAGTTGGAACGCAAACGTTAGAGTAAACGTAAAAATAGTAAGGGAATGCCAAGAATTAGAAATAAGTGTGAGAAGGGTATTAAGGTCGTAACTGAGGGACCGAAACATCGGATTATTTCCAAAAATGGAAAAAGTTGAATAGAAAAGTATGCAAAGTGCTTCAAAAGACATCGATAGACGCTGCAATAAAGTTGTATGAAAAAGTATGCAAGTTGCTTCAAAGTATATCAAAGGACGCTGCGTAAAATGTTGTATTAAAAAGTATGCAACTTACAATGTGCTTCTGTTCCATTAAGTCTGATGGATTAATGTGGTATAAATGAAATCGCCAATGTTCAAATCAATACTATAAATTTTATTGCTTACGAGCGAAACGTCTATTAACAAACCACAGTCCTTGGGTGTGTTATAAAGTATTTTTATTACCAGGAGTCCTTCGATTTTATCTTCAATCTGTACGATGGGCTAAGTTTTTCTTTGAGAGCTCCAATTTCGGTGTTGAATTAAAGTAGTAGCCAAGTTACAAAAATAACATTTAGTATGCGCAGCCACCAACTTTACCGCGAGTTTCTCACTCTTAAACGTGAGAGCGCGACAGCAATGTTCATCGGTTGGTAAGCAGTTTTAGAGAACTGAGAACCTTATCCACGTGACCTAGATTTAGCCAATTAGAGTACGCCTTTAAGTCCAAATGCACAATGCAATTTGTTTTTTGTACATGTACAACATAATTAAAGTAGACAAAGCTGAAAATTTCGATAGTGCAGGAAGATCATGACCGATAATGAAAAAACGGGTATGGAATAATAATAAATAAAAGTCGAAAGGGAATTCATAGAACGTTAAAATATGATATTTCTTATTCCAAGGACCATGCGGTCTTGAATGTATAATAATAGATGATGAGACACCGATAAGGATAAGGCAACATATAAAAGAAATCCGGAACTGATAACTGATAAAAGAATCGCAAAACCCTTGAAGTTAGTCAGTACTCTTAGCCAGAAAGAAAGATGGGACGTTGAATTTTTCATCAATTTTGTGTTATAAAAATTGAAACCAAAAATGTACGATGTTTAATCATTACTAAGAATCAAAAGAGCATTTAAAGAAGAGGTCCGTTGTTCTTGGTTTTTGACATTAACTGTTACGGTTGTGGTAATGGCAGATGTAGATAGAGAAAAACGAAAAACAAATCACAGTTTAAATACATTCATTCCAGAAACCACGTTTTAGAAGAGAACAATTGAAAATTTAACGTCTGATCAAAGAACTAAATCAGTACAAATGCTTGGCTATTTATAAGAACCACCTTGTTTATACTTATCTTGTTCGGGAGTGCATCTTATCCTGGCGTTCAAGTTCTTCTGCCAGGTGGTGTCTCATCTGTTGTGCCTCTAGTGCCTGTGTCTGCTCCAACACTTGCTGGTTGAAGTCATCTCGGATATTCTGGAAGTTCATCACTGTTAAACATGAAGTTAAATTTTCTTTTTCAATAACAAAAGATGAGTCTAATTACTAGTCTACCTGTGATAGACGAAGACATGTCTGTCCCACAGTTCCTTGCGGCGCCAGTGCGACACACAACTTTCATCAGGTAGCCCAATGAACGCTTCTACAGCGTCTAGTTTGGATTATTACAATACAAAACCAAGCTGACCGACGGCTAAATCAGTTAATGACAAACATAAACTGGACCCACTGGTCTTTGACTTTGCTCATAAAAACAGTCAAAAATAGCTAATTCTACATAACCAACCCTCGGAACCAGAACAAAACACTGTAAATGAGCTACAATCATTGACTTGTGTGTCAGTACTTGGTTACAACTTAGGGCATGATAAACAGCTACCCTTAGGAAAATATAGACAACTTTCTTACGCTTTTAAAACCAATTTAAAACTCCTATTAAAAACATGCTATTAACAAATCGGATAATTTGCAAACTCCAACCAGCCAATCTTAGTCCTTCTATAATTTTTGTTTTTTTCTAAATACTGTTACAGCATGAAATTACTTATAATAATGAGAGCTACGAGCTAAGTAATGACTCCGGCATGAAAAAAATGACTTTGCTATACAGCGTAGACATATCCTGACGTGCATTGCCGCACACCCGACTATCAATACCGTACGTTTTGGACAATTTCCATTATTAATTCAAAAAGCCCTCAACCCATTCATTCAAAAGCCAATGAGCGCTAACCCAGGGTTAAATGTTTAACACACGCTTTTATTTTCAACCATACAAAGACGCATTTCAGCTGTTAATAGGAAATTAACACGTTTTTTCAAAAGAAAACACAAACAGTGCTTTATGAAACCTTTTTCCTTAGAGATACAAATTGTTGTTCTAATGTTTACTAAACTCAGGGTTAAATTTCAACCACATTTAAACAAACTGACTCTGAAGGTTAATTTTGTAATGTCATTATTTTTAAGCAACCTATATTTGGTAGCAGGCCTAATGCTTTTCATTGCTCGTCACCATCCATTTTTACCATGCGTCATAAGAAAGTTGACCATTCGGTTTTCTTTACACTCGTATTTGTTTACGATGCGGCTGCTCGAGTGAAGGCGACAACAAAACCTTTTCTGTTTTCGTAAAATAGCGGCTGTGATTAAAAGTATAGTGGAGCCACTGAGACTATTGAGGCCAGTGACCAGTGAGTTGTGATTAGAAAAGGCAAACTCTGCTTGGTCATGGGTTCAAATCCCACTGAGGTCTGAAATGTTATTTTTAATGTAAGGTTTGTCTTTCGAGAATAGTTTACAAGTAGAGTGATCCTACATTGTATTATCTTACTTGTATCAAAGGAAACTGAAGATCAAAAAGCTGAGGCATTTAAGTATCAGTCATCAAAGTAGAGATTTTGAACTATTGCTTATTGGTTATAAAGTTAGAAAGAAAGTGTTCCTGAAGTTAAATGCCTGAAAGGTTCTGATTACTGATTCTGCAACCTCTGATTACTGATCAGAGGCTCTACCCACTGAATTACAGACTCACATGGCTCAGAAGGTTGCGGGTTCGACTCGCGTCAATGAATCAAAATATTTTCAACATGAGGCGAACTTTCTTTTTAAACTGTTGATTTGTTCGAGAGAAAGTATTTAAAAGCATTATAGTAATTATTACAAGATACTGCTTTTCAAAAAAGTTTGGTGCTTAAATTGGCCTTACCCATAATTCCAGCAAAGATGTTTCTAAATATGAAGGCTCCAATGCAAATCCAGA
>JAOTRI020081954.1:0-16466 GCA_028564885.2 Zoanthus sanctaehelenae
AAAAACTGTTTAAAAATGTTCCAAACTGTTTCACAAGAAACCCAAACTCGGCAAACGTATCTAAAACTAAAAGGCGGAAAACTGTTGGACGTGCGCCCAAAAACCCGCCAAATTAAATAACTTGAGCCGCTTTACTCTAATAAAAGACATCTTTAAAAAAGAAAATATCATCGATTAGTTTTATGAACTTATCGTTTTCTATAGTCGGAAACCTTTGCATTTCGGCCATTTGCAAGCAATCGAAAAGAGCATGTGTCAGTTGTAGATAACGTTGTGCGTGGTCAGTTCCGTAGGTCAGTTCTCTGTTCCAGTGTACGTACGAAGATTGTTTATTAAATATTTTTTAAGCACTTCATCGACACTAAAATAATCGTTTACGTTTGAAGTATCTGCTTCAGTAAATTCCGCAATTGTTTCTGAAAGTTTGTCTTGCTTCGCAAACTTGCTGGCAACCAATAATAATACATGAACCTGTTCGTGAAAATGAAATCTCGAGTTTGTAATCATGAAGATTTAGCATAAAAATTTCCCCTGTATGCCGATCTGATACTGTAGCTATGGACATTTTCTGTTTTAGAAAAAACGTCCTTATCAAAACGGGCTCTATGGGTACCTCTCGTTTAAGTTTGCATGCACACAGTATTTTAAGTTTGAATTCGTCTTTTTTAAGTTTGTAAACAAAATATTTATAGTTTGCCCCAGACTTTTTTTAAGTTTGAATGCGTAAAACATCTTAAATTTGTATTCGTTATTTTAAGTTCATACACTAAATATTTAGTTTGCATTAGTTGTTTTAAGTTTGCACACAAAATATTAAGTTTGCATTCGTTTTGTTAAGCTTGCACTCAAAATATTAGGTTTGCAGTCAAAATATTAACTAATTAAGTTTGTGCTCAAAATATTAAGTTTTCATTCGTTCTTTGCTATAAATGTAAGTGTTTGTCATTTTTGGCTATTGCACTTGAGTCTCTTGTGACATTTCAAGGCATAAACTCTTGATACATGTGTTCCGGAGAAATTTGAAAAATTTACTGGCTAAATCTGTGGGTTGCCATTGTTTTTGGATTTGTTTGAAAACAATGGGTACTTTTAAATACTTAAACAAAACGTGTTTTATTCTAAAATTTACATATTGATTATATCCATGCACAGTATAGTGTTTACTTTAAAAACTGTCCGGACGTGTCTCCTCTAAAGCATTCCCATTACATTCTAGCTGTAACAAGTGGAAACTATTGTTGGTTTCTTTATTAAACTTGTTTCTAAAGAAAATGAAAAGTGGAGGAAGTCATTTGTTGAGTAGTGAAGAAGAAATGGAGACTGGACGAGTAAGAATAACTCATTTCTCCGCAATCACAAGGATTGTTCTATGGCTTGGATTTCTAAGCTGCATGCTCTTTAGCCTTGGATTCATCGCTTTCTTGGCGCCAAATTACACCGCCAGCGGAGCGCAAATTGGTGCAGTCGATAACAGGATAGTCGGAGCTTGTCTGATGGTATTGGGAGGAATTGGAATAATAACAGCAACACTTTTTGTTTTATTTGGAACTCGAAACTTTTGCGTCTCTGAGGGCTCTGTGCGATTCAGATACTCTCGCGGCCATGGATCACAGTTTGTGCAAAAAGGAGATCATGAAGCTAATGCAAGATTTGACTTACAACCAAGCCCTTCCATGCAGCTTTGACTTGACATAAAAGTTAAAGCAACTTAAAGCATGTGCTTTCCCTTGTGGAGCCTTGTAAACACGACAAAGTATTGTAATGTTATATTGTTTTTGAATCGCAGATTTATATTTCAACCTTTTGGACTTTCAAGAACTGATTGAATGATAATCGACAAATATAAACAGTAAATTCGCTATTATTAACATTAAGAAGTATAATTTTTCTTAAGAAATATATAAAGGAGAAATTAATTGCCAGTTGTAAACACTGAACATTCTTGATATTAGGCATTCGTATATTGTTGTCGAATACAAATTAAGCAGGCTATATGATATACGTCCGAAAAATTTGTACTTTAATTAGAAATTCGTTCCGACTTTCGTTTTGTGTCACAAATACTTTTAATGTATAAATGATTTCCTTATTAATATCTCTTGTTGTTTATCTTACACGACCCAAAATGTAGAAAACAATATATTTTTCACTGAATAATATACAATGTCATTGACAATCAATCATGCTTGCGTATTTATTAAAACGCCAATAACAAGATAGAATATATTAAAATGGTATAAAAGTTTAAAAAGGTGAAAGTTAAAACAAACGTTTTTGATTCCTAAAATCTTTCTTCTGGGTAACTAATGGAAAACGTTTGTTTTACCTTCTAGCTTTTTGAACTTTTATACCGTTTTAATATATTTAATCATGCTTGCAGATATATAAACTTTGTTCAGTTTTAATTTACCACAAGACATTCAAATTATTCATGAATGCAATACGCTTGTTTATAGTGCTGACTTTTCATTCCTGATAAATGTGACAGAAACTGCTAAAATAGCCATGATATTAATCTTTTAAAGCTAATCTGACTAGCACTTATCAAAAAGTTGAAATAAATGTTAACGTTATTCCACGCGTTCTAAAGGTGGCAACGGTGATGTGTTCGACTCGACGTTGGAATGTTTGGATTTTCACTAATGCATTGTAAGAACGGTTATACTCGGTGGCTGATATTATCCTATAAGTGATAAAAAAATTATCTAAGTTTAATTGCTGTAAAATTAATCATGGTATCGAACTATTTTAAGAATTGCAAAACTAAACAAATTCAAAGCTTCAAAGTTTCTGAAGCATATTCCGTTCCATGCAGGTCTAATTAGTATCTCTTTACTGTTAAATAATATTTTTAGAAGCAAACACGCTGGGTCTGTAGGGCATGTTCACATGAGATGAGATATCTTGGGAGGTATATATATTTCGGTGGATAGGGATGAAACTGTCCCTGGTTCTCATGAAGAAAGCCGAGACCAAAATGTCTCGGTTAATGGTGCTGAGTAGCCGCCATCTTGTCTCACTCTAAAAGGAATGCATTATGCACACAATCCACAAAATTGGCCTTAGCCCCCGGGGTGAACCGCTCACACCGACAGGGATATTTTGATCCCTAGGGCTATCCCTACCTTCCTTCGTAGTCAAAAACTCTCAAATTATGATGCTGCGATTCATAATAGTGTTATTTAAACCAATATTATCGTTTGTTCAAGATAATTTTTTTTTTTGAGATTACACATGCTTAAAAGAAAGATTCTTTTTATACCAGTGTTTTACTTTCGTTCTTTTCATTTATAAAATTTTCATAAGCAAGAGGGGAGAAAGCACCTCTTCCCCGTCGCATGTACCGAGAGTGGACTGGGCAGTTATTAAGATGAAACAATGCCACGGCAAAAGCTTCGATACCAAACCTCTGCACGTCAACAATCAGTGGGGGTTTCGGGGGCAGCTTCACGAGACTGGTAAACATATCAGATTGTCTATGAACTGCAAATTCTGGTGCGTGGTAAACATTGCAGTCGGGATACATTATTAAAAAAATTTCCAAATCTTTGACCTCTACTGAGCAATTCTGGACTGAAGCAATTTCGATTTGTTTCTTTAAGGTCCCTCTTGCTTTGGCGTCTACTAACATCTTTGCGGCAGAAACAACCTTGTTTTCGGGTACCAAGAGTTTCACGTCCTCTTTGACGGCTGTAACAGCACGAAGAAGTGAAATAACATCATTCTGATTTTCTGACATGTTAGTCGCTATAGTAACAGACGAGCTGTGCGACAAGGTTAATGCCACCTTAACAAGATCGCAATCCTGCTCTTTTACATTTTTCGCCTTATCTATATCTATACAAGAGTCGAGACTTGTAATTTGTTTCCAAGCTTGATGTGAAAGTGCAGACAAAAACAGCGGCTTTTCTGTTAGTTGAACGATCTTCGAGTTCACATTGGTCTTTGCCTTGTCGGTAAAGTAATCCTCGCTCTTAACATCGGATACAAACATGAATGCTACAGAATGCTCCCACTGACCGACATACATTGGAGGCTCTGAAAAGAAGAAGTTTAAGTTACCAGTGCTTTGCATGGTGGGTTAAAAAAAACACACTCTTAATGACAACTCCCAAAAGGGGCTTTTTAGTGTCATGCATGTTCCAAACCTCCCTCTTTCCCAATTAAGAATCCCAACTGGTAGGAGACAAACCAGTTGGCTATTTACAAAGCGTGGTAAATTCGTCCCTGGGATCACCGAGGACAAATTTATTCAGTGGTCTGAGTCGGGGAATCGAACCCGACTTTTAGTAGAGCCGTTAAAGCAATTTAAAATAGTTTGCTTGAAATTATAGATACGGCGTGTAGAAAGGGATTATTCACCCGCATAAATTATCGTAATAACAAAGTGCTGATAATTTCGAAATTTGCCTGTTCCCCTGGATATTATTTATATAATCTTATATTGTGAAAAAACATAATAATATCCTCAGTAACTATTTAATGCCCTTGTTTAACTTACATTGGCGGTAGATCCTTAATATATGGTACACTAGGGTGGTGCATAGTATCAAATATCCCCTAAACCTAACCCTATGCAGTGGCGGATCCAGAAATTTTAGAAGGGGAGTAAATAATACAAAGAATTTACTAGCGACTCTAGGAGAAGAAGGGTGGCAAGTACAAAGAATGTACCAGAAAATTGAAGAAAAGGGGGGTGAAAATTCACCCAATTCCCCCCCCCCTGTATCCGCCCATGCTATGAAGTTTTTGATGTCAATGCACTCGTGCGTATTTGCATACAGGTAGCTACGCGCCTGACATAGGTAAGTCGTTTAAGAAAAAAAGAGCAGACTTACATTAATTTAATCAGCAGCGTTTTAGGAGGTAGAATATATCAATGAGAAAAATTGTTAACGTACATCTTTAGCTAGAAAAAAATACCTTTTCTCAAGCCATGCCCCTCAACATATTAAGCTCATATTTTTGATGTCAAATAGAAAATACAATATTAAATTTGCTGGGCCAAAAGTTTGGAATCAAGATTCGATCAAAACTTTAAGTTTCCAAAGTTTTAAATGTTTCTAGTTCTCACTGACATTTCGTTGTATTACAAGTTGATGATTAGTTTGTTATTTGTATTTAATTCTTGAATCTCTTTAGTCTTTTATTCCGTTATGTTTTATCCATTATGTTATTCAGTGTTGTGCCGTGTCTACATTTTGTTTCATTATTTTTACTATTTCACTAATTGTATTCCCCTGACAATCTTACAATCAACTTACATTACAATAGCCACCTGACTAGATTAGCTTTTAAGTTCTTTCAGGTGTCCATCCATTATCCAACTATCCGAAATTCGTCCTCTGTGAAATTGTTACAAAAATAATTTATCTATGTAGAAGAAATTCTATTGTTCAGTGTTGTTGTTGTTGATGTCATACTTATGTAAGCTTGCAAAACTTTGATACTAACTTCCAGTGATTCCAGCAATGCATGAAGTAGTTCCACAGCCCCAGAATACGGGTACTTCGTCTTCAGCGATCTCAGGTATGCCATCAGGAGCACTTCCTAGAAGAGGCTTGTGTAAATCAACTCCAATCAGCTGGGGATCACCCATATGGACTGGTGCCCCGTGCGCACCCTCTAACGCTCCACTTATGTTGTATGCGGCTTCTAATTGTCCCCTCTTGATAGGACGCATTGTCAGTACCATCGTACCCCCGATATCCCCTACCGGATAGTTGCTAATACCGGACAAGAAGGTACCGACACAGCCTCCTGGCCTATAATGAGCTAGCTTGATACCACTCTTTACCATTGCCTCTTCAAAGCCATACGAACAGCCGATGTAGAAAGTGGCCATGTCGGTTAGGTTCAGTTCAGTGACATCGTCAATGCTCTTCAAAAAGTTACCATCTTTAAAGATACTATACAGTCCTACATCAGTTCTGTTAGAGGAAAGCAAAAGTTGAGCAAGTTAAACCATACACGTGCATGGTTTTCCTTTTTTTTAAAACCGAATGTTATTATATTAATTATTTTCTATCAAATCAAAACTTCCTCAATTTCAAGGAAATAAAATAATTTTAAAAAACGCGGACTTTTTTCAAAAATGTATTTCTGAAAACCCCGCGCCCTCTTCGTGTTTTTGTTTTAAATAGACATCTTGACATGATCGTTTACATTTGTATTTTTAGCTTGGAATTGAAAGGAAGGTAGCAAACAAACACGGATAAAGAAAACATGTGTTTAAAACTTGAGAAAACTTCATAAGACTGAAAACTTATTCAAACTTCAAGCTCAGAGAGAAAAAGGAAGGGGGGGGGGGAAGGTTGCTGTTTACGAAATCTTCGTTATGTGCGTTGCTCCGGAACAGGCGACATAAGGCGGATCTGGTATTTAATAGAGACATGAATAATTTGTCTCGGCCGACTAATTCGTCTTTTTCAATAAATACCGTTGTTATTAAAATTAAAAGGCCCCCTTGTAACAACGTTTAATAGTCGGTTTGACTTGTAATAGCTACTCTTTCAGTGGTAAAGCTATTTTTCTCTGAATTGGGTCTTATGAAAATTGGAAACCGACACGAGTTCACAATTATCTGCGCCATATTGCTAAGGGAGCATACTCCTGTCCTGGGGAGAGCGCCGGAATATCTATAATATTCCTTTGTATTCGATAAGTGTTCTTGCTGTTTCATATGTAAATTTTGGACGATTTGCTTAGGAAAAGCGAGTTTTGGAGCAACTATAGAATACGGAGCCACAAAGGTCTGCTAATGTTTATTAGAACGAGATATGCGCAGGAATAATTTAACTAAGATGGCCCCGCATTCTATAGTTTAGCTCGAGTTTTTGTTTAGGAATGGAACAGAATGATTAAAAAACGTCGATGTCTAGTTGGTTGTAACAACGACCTGAGATATACCGAAAAGGTCGTATAAAACGGTTCACTCGTTTCAGAGGTGGTTTGGTATCTACGGCCGAAAAACAAAGTCTTGTCTGATGGTTGGAAAGAAAAGCGTTGCAAAAGGTCGTAAAGAATTCGAATCAATTCTAAAAAAAAAAATTCAATGCCTTGTTCACTTTACTTCACAATTTCATCTTTTTAATTTTTAATTAACATAGCTTCAATGTCTCAATATTCATAATGTACATTTCAATTTTATAATGGTGTCAAGAAGACATTCAAAAGATGATTCCCTTTTCATTGTGTAATAAATCTCTATTTTGTGTTAGCTTTAAACATAAATACCAGTGTCTAACATGCTCTAACATAGGAATACACAGAGTGATAATACAAACTGATTTTTTGAAAAACGTAAAACTTTGAGGTACTTACTATAACAATTTTTTTAATATTCTAATTATATTCAA
Source organism: Zoanthus sanctaehelenae (assembly GCA_028564885.2). NCBI lineage: Eukaryota > Metazoa > Cnidaria > Anthozoa > Zoantharia > Zoanthidae > Zoanthus > Zoanthus sanctaehelenae. The sequence continues at coordinate 7,359 of JAOTRI020081954.1, forward strand.
ACTATTTCTGGGCAATGAATAAAATAATTATCATTATTAGTTTAAGTTAATGTTAATGCTAATATAGAATAAGTTCCATGACTAATTTAAAATTGTAAAAGTAATGAGTAAAGTTTTCCTTTTATTGGTAATTATATTAAATTTCAAAATATGTAAATATTTTCCCCCAACAAAAATGTTTCAATAAAACTTCTAATAACAACAACCACTTTACATGTATTTTACAATAAATAGAAAAAGGAAGGATTACTGGCTACCTGTAATAACCATAGGGTTAAAAATGCCAGATCGCCAGATCGCCAGTTGCATTTACATGTACAGCTAAGTTGCAAAATATGGTTGGTGACACACAAGCACACACACACACACACACCACTCACATGAGCTGAAGACGAAACATATTCAGATACTCAGATAATCGCTACCAAAAACAAAATAACAAAGTAGGTATTTGTATTAAATCTATATTGTGCACAAAAAAACAGAACAGTTTGTAAAACAGGATAAATAATATCCTGTTGGATTAATAATGTACCAGACCAGATTAATAGGTTTCAATAAATCTCTGTTTCAACCTATTCTTGAGTAAAGACATGGACAATTTTTTGGTTTGATTATCAACTGCATTCCAAATTTTTGGTCCTTGAAATTGAATATTGAATTTCCCATAATTTGTTCTAACTTTTGGTAGATAATATGTCTGTTTTGGAAAATGTCTGGTATTGCAACTATGAACAGTATCTACTTTGGTAAAAAATGATACAAATACACCAGGAAGCAAGTGATTGTGAAATTTATACATATATATAGCAATATGTGACAAGATCAGAAATCTTGATTATTTCCAAAGCTTTGAACAATGGACTGGAATATGAAATGGAAAATGTTTGTTATCAAAAAGTGTGAAACATTTTAAAATGCAGTATCATAATGTAATATTCTATGCCATTAGTTAATAACCTCAAGTGCAGATGGCAGAAGAGTCAGTATTATCGTACAGACTGTGTATTCCAGATTGGCCGCGATGGAGGCTAATTGCAAAGTAGCTAATTATTACTTTGGTATTCCTGCTTTAGCGTCCTGATTATTTCCTCCTGTAAAACTTTACAGGAACCCCGAACTCATACGCACCAATAGCTCTGGCAACGACTTCGGCTTTTTTTCCTCCTTGACTTAGACCTCGAAGCGATAAGAAATCCTTTAAAGACGATTATGTCATAGCGAGAGAAGTCATCGTGCGTATACGTGGTCTTTTCCGGCTGCACGGACATTTTAAAGCATAAAAGAAAAGGTAAAGACAAAATACCTCTTCTTACCCAATACTTTGTAAAGAGTTGTAAGAATATTCCAGAAGTATTTGCTTTTCAAACGACAGAAAGCAAATACAAAACACATATGTTGTTTATAGTAAAATGACCGCGCTCGCCCCAGGAGTTTGCCCCCTTTGCAATATGGCGCAGATAATGGTGAACTCGTGTATTAATGTGGTTAATCATACTTTTCCAAAAACTTTAAGTTCTTTACAACAGGAAATACGTTTTTCTCCAATTTTCACTGATTGCCATCGGAAGTTCTTTGCTCACGCGATCGCTGTTTGACACTCGAGGACTGGCGTTTGCATGTATAGCACTTTAGTGGTATTTTACAAATTGCCTCAGCTTGTCGATCTGTGTCCTTTGTTGTTTCTACTCGCGGAGTGTAAAATCTTTATCATATAAAAGCAAATAAAGAAGCCTAAGCCGTGTATTAGACTGATCAAACACTTAGGATATTTGAGAACACTCGCCTACGGCTCGTGTTTTCTACATTTCGTGTGATCAAATGTCCGTCATGTTTTATCAGTTTAATACACGCGGCTTGGGCATCTTTACTTGTTAACTACTGTGAATAAAACTCGAACTGATTCTAAACGTAGCCAATAAGGATAATGAACGACAAAATTTTAGCGTGATATGCATGGATAACGTACTAAAGATTACTTCTTTCAAAGAAAAATGCTAGGATGGTTGACTTAGAAAATAAAGTTTATCGCGTCTTTTATAACGATGCAAACCTGGATAAAGATTTTACAGCTTCTTACAATCTCATAACAATATGCAAAGTTCTAAATTATGGTTGTAGTTAGCCTTTTGAACTTGTTAGGTATTCTCAGTAATTTATGATGCGCAATGTCTTTGAAGGTTTGATGAAAAATGAACAGAAAACGTGTTTGACGAAATCAGGCAAATGCAATCGAATTTTAACAAGGATAACCAACTTGATGAAAAAGCGAAAATTCTTCAGATGAGCAACCAAGAAGAGTAAATACACTGCTTTTAGAAATGAAATTCAATCATTCTTATTTCTCAACATTCAAAACAGGCACTTTTAAATAACGCAAAAACAAAGGATGGGTGGCCGAAAAAGAAACAGACAATTATATTTCCCACCTGTTTTGCATCATGGTTGAATTAATGTATACCTCAGTACGTGTTTTTGATTGGCTACCACTACTATACTTTAAAAATTCCATTTTCTTTTCTAAAAAACTTCGCATTTATTTTTTATATTAATGAACACTGCATTTTCATGGTAGTTGTATTTGTATTCTCAAACCTATGACGATGTTGTCGAAAATATATTTTAGTCATTTGTTTTCGTAAAAAAGTTTCAAACGCTTGCATTTTCAGAAAGTTTCCCAAGCTATCAGCGATTTATACTCGACTCCTCTCTGCTTAGAAGACCAGTAAAACTACTAAGTCTCCGCATCAGTTTGCTGGAGGATTTCCTCAGCTTTTTAGCAGCACTGCGAACAGACAGCTTCTTCTTGAGCGACCGAGACCACATGGGTCCACATCCGGGTACTTCATCATCAGAGTTAGGCGATGAAGGAAAAGAAAAGAGGAACTGTTCGTTTTTGTCGTCTTCGTACAGGTAAGGCACAAGTTGCAGCGGAGAGTGCGTTGAACCTGATGATAAATCTGCACTTGACAAGGAACCTGTAGGTGCCAAAGCGTTATCAATAATCCATTTATTGTACACAACTCTTATACCAATGTTACAGTGGTACAAAAATAGGCCCTGTGATGGAAATAGAAGAGTAATCATAGGCGTAACATGACGTTTTAACAACAATAATAAGAACTTGATAGTTTTAAAGTAGGATATTTTATTTCTCTTCATATACACAATATCCCATTTTTAAGTTAAAACTATCAAGTTCTTATTATTTTTTTTAAAACGTCTTGTTACGCCTATGATAACTTTCCTGTTTCTATCTCAGGGCCAATTTTGTGTACCACATACACAAGGTGGACGTGGTTGGTGCAATTGGTAAGATCTCTGCTTTCCAGCTACAAGGTCTCCACTTCGATCCAGATACTTTGCCGTGATTCGAATATTTAGGTGACCTTTTCTGCCTAAGCCAACTCAGCTTTCCATCCTTCCTGCATATAGGTACGTAAATGAGTACCATTGTTTGCTGTGAGCTAACCTGCGATGGATCAGTGTCCCGTCCAGGGGGAGTCAAAGACTCTTATCCGCTCAACACAGCAGAATCCAGAGATAAGCGCCGGCTCCATGGGCCACGAGGATTGTAAAGGACTTAGCTTCATATACAGATCATAACGTCAAAAATTAACGAAGGTTTTTACTAATTCGGATAGAGCAAACAAGTTGTTAAAGTAGTTCTTATATAGAATATTTTTCTATATACTTTTACTTCCCCTCAAACGTAAATGGCTAAGTATCCACTAATTTGTTAATCATATAAATAAATGTATTCGTGCAGTTTTTCTCAAAAACTGTTCCTATAAAGCAATGTTACGACAAAAAACGTTTGCCTACCTCAGTTTGATCAATACTAGTTGATCAATTTCCAAATTACGTACTTACCTTGCATAAGCGAAGAGTAGTGTTCGTCCATTTTACTTAAATACTCGGACGTATCAGCACTCGTGTCGTGTTCAAAACTTCTTGCAAGATCCACTGCTGTCAACCCCTGATCGTCCACCTCGTACGGATTGCCACCAGCATTCAGCAAAAGCTAAAGAAACAATTTAAACTTTATCAATTACTTCCAAGACATTTGTGTGTTAGATAGTGTTAGATAATTTGGGTATCCTGCTGATGAACAGTGGCTGTTTTGCTATTTTTTTTAACGGCATTGTAGTTATGTTTGTTCAGATAAATATTTCCTCTAAATTCGATTTAATGTTTACACATCTTTCTTTAAGAGCTAGTAATTTTTTCCAAGGCCCGTTGTTTTTTAAAATTAATTTTGACGTCAATATCTTTTGATCTCTGCAAGAGGCATTGAAAAACAAAGCTATGTATCATTTCGGACAATAGATACCAAACCAAATGTGAAAAAAGGTGCTTCTGTGTTTGTACAATGCAAACGTAAATTACATTTAAGTTTCAAGTAAAAACATTTTTAGCCTTGAACTTAATATATAATTGCTCTTAATTTTCGGACAATCTGAGCTTCATTGTTCTTAGAAAATTCTTCTTATAAAAGAAGTGTATGACTTCTGATGAATAACAAGCATGTGAAATATGCTATGCTCGTATCAACACAGATATTCGACAGCCCACATTAGTGCGGATTCAAAAGTATACGAATCCGTTTTACCGAAAACGCATAAATCAATCCGCGTCCACACTACCGCTTTCATGTAGTTTCCGAGCGTCCACACTAACACGCATCGAATTCGCTGTGTCACGCTGTGATGGCATATCGTGACATGTGCATTTGTTTGTGAAACAAAACTGTCCTACCACGCGCTTGTGTGTCCTTGACGAATCCAAAATATTTTCGCCCTTGTTTGTCGTCTGTTCGAGCCAATTCGTTGGTAAGACCTCCCAGAAAAAGCTATAGCCCGCAAAAGAATTGTTCTCCGTCTGTGCGAGAACAATAAAAGGTTGAATAGAGCAAGATTTAGCTCTAAACAAGCTATTAAAAAGAGAATCATATTACTTTCCGCTATATTTGCTTTGATCGTTGGTTTTTGCCGATAACCAGTTATTCAATCACTTGGTACAGTTGACGTCATCGTTTTCTTTTTTATTTGGATCCGACCGTCCACACTCATGCGATAGGTAGGATCAAGATATGCGGACCATTTTTATTCAGTTTCGAGAGCGTTTCAAACTTATGCGGGTCCGGTGAGTCCGATCCGAGTCTTAGTGTGGGCGGAAGGCCTAAACGCACCATCTGAACGTATCCGTACTAGTGTGGAAGATGCCGAAGAAAGGACTATTAGTTTTTAGGTTTAATGACACAGTTACCTCAAAAATTAAATTTCAAATTGTGATTTAATTTTCACTTCCTTTCTTTGTTCTTTTTCCAATTAATTAGGAACACATTCGAGACACCAAAGTTTTAAAAAGTGGTTCCAATATTACCAACCATGCGTGGCAATATTGGAACCACTTTCGGTAAAAAAACGCGTCATCGAAAGTGTCAATTCACGAGTAAGAAAAACGCTGGAATTTAGAAACAAATTTTACATTTGCTTCAAGTTTACTTGTTATTAATTTCCATGCAAAACTTAATTTTGGTCTCTTTACATTTAAAGTATTTAAGCTATATCCTTGCGGTGGCAATATGCAATGGGAAATATTGTATGTTCAGCAATTAGTTCGAAACTAACAAATGAAGTTATACTAGAGGCTTGCAATAATTACGCAGAACCATACCATTGAGAATAGAGCTGGTGAATAATCTTAGATTATTGTTTATTAAATACACTACTAAATCAATAATTCTAAGCAGCTCCGAAGATAATACTCGATTTTTATTGTAATCTTATCCATGTTATTAGCATTGTATTGTCACACAGTATTTCTTTTGTATTATTGTATTCATTTATATTCGCTTGTTATTTTCTCACCTTTTTGTACACATATATTTTTACCTTCGCTTTCTATACTTCACTTTTTAAAGATTGCAGACTGGCAATCGAAAGCTAAGTGTATTTTAAAGACTTTTAACCAGAGAACAACTTTTTAATTATGACCCCTGGTTACTCATCAATATTTAATCTTCTACACCTGTACTTATACGAGATACTAAATTGAATTGCATGTTAATATCAATTGGAAGTTGAAACGACATTTTATAATGATCGTCTATTTCGCTGTCTTATAAGCTTCATTATTCTTTTTAAAAGAGAAAAAAATAGTTAAATCTCAAAAGTCATAACGCCAGTTTCGTTATTATTTACATTTCGTTTTGTTATGCGGGACACAATTTTCGGTAAAATAAGAAAATCAAGTATAATAATTGCGGTATAGAGCAAACAAAATTGTTTAAGAAGTTATTTTATCGATTTTACTCGAAACATCTAGTTTAGGAGATATAACGGCTAAACCATCCAAATTTCTAGCTTATTGAAACAGAAGATAAAAAAATAGGAATCCATAACAACAAAATATACTACTCAAATATTTAGGATTGGAGTTTCTATTAAAATTATGCCCAGTAGGTATAAGGCATTCCTTTTGTTTCCCATGTTCATACAATTTTAACATATCTGTTTCGTAAATGTTGTTAACATGTTCTTAATTCTCATTCTCCCCATCGACGCGTTGTCTTTTTTCGAAAATTGTCACTTTAAGCCGTTATATCTCCAAAACTACAACTTTATAGTAAAATCACACAATACTCATTCTGATTGGTGTAAAGTAAATAAGATACAACATTGGAACCGCCTACCTTCAAACACTCAATGCGCCCCCACATTGCAGCAACATGAACTGGAGTAAGCCCGTCAACAGAGCGGACATTGGGGTCAGCGCCATGCTCAAGAAAAAGCCGAGTAAAATGAAAACTAAGGGATGAATTTAGTCCAGCTGCAAGATGCAGCGGACTCACGCCATCCACTGTCACACTTGGGTCAGCCCCAGCCTCCAGCAGCTCCACAGCACTCCTATACAGTTTATTACCAGTTAAAGAATTAGGTTTTAATTTGTAATTTTAAGTTTTGCATTTTCTGAGCACACAGACAACTGGTTTACGGTTGGATATTGTGAAACGAAGAATGTTGAATAACGTAAAAAGTACAATGTCGAATTGTCAAAAATAGAAAGTTGAATAGCACAAAGTTCAATGTTAAATAATGAAAACAATAATGTTTGATTACCAAAGCTACAAAGATGAATTATACAAAATACAGTGTTGAATTCTTGAAAACTACGATGTTAAATTATATTATTTACAATGTTCAATCATCAAAAGTACAAGGTTGAATAGTAAGTACTACAGAGTTCCATCAAGATATATCAAAAATGTGTAAACTTGAATGTTGAATAGTAAAAATAACAAGAAATAGAATGCTGAATTTACAACATCGAATTTTGGTGGAAATTGTACCCCACATTTTTTGCCGGTCTGTACGAACTGCGAGATTATTAAGCAGATTTTAGTTTTGCTGCCCTGAGGTATGTAGTGAATGGAGTTAAAATATCCGTTAAAAAGTTGAAAGTCAACATATATCTTATTACTATCTTCATAAAAATTCGCGCTTACTACTCCGTCCTTAATTGACATTTTGTGGTAGCTACAACTAATTTCAACCTTTTTCTGTTATCTTCTTATAATTAAAAAAATCATATAACAAAAATTAATTAAATGCCCGTTCACTGTTCTAGTTTTTACAAAAATTACTTTTCATAAACTTGGATATTTTATACAAATTGCAGCTGGTTTGGAGATGAAAAATTATAATACCTGACTTGCTCCTCATTTTAATGTAACATAGCAAGGTTTGTACAAAGACTGACCTTAGATCCTTTTCCTCAATAGCACAAAGAAGTCTTCTCGCCAACAAGTCCGTGTCACTTGCTGAAGGCTTTCTGCTAAGATAAAGAAACCCTGCATGTTATATTCAATGAAAACCTCATCACTGGTTAAAGTCTTGTTTTAAATTAAAACCTTGGTATAAACGTTCAAGTTATTAATATTTAGCTCTTATTAACCGAACGGGAGGTCTGTATGGGAGAATCTTGATCGAGGTCGCCAGTACAGACCGACTTAGTTCGGTTATTAAGATGTTTATTACATGGCCAAACAAAAAAGCAAAGAAACAAAAACATAAATAATTTGATTTGCTTCCCTACGCGGGCTCAAGCATTTAGCTGGTTTTCTTCAGTCACTGGTTTCCAGTCCCAACGGGACAAAAATAACTGTTAAGTCCAGCTTTGTACAAACTTCGCCAATGAATGAAGACAAAATGTTTTTACAGGCTCAATGAAAAAGCTTGTGGTTGAAAAAAAAATTTATGAAAAGTGACCAAAAGTGCAACTGTAATGTATGTAATGCCTGTTTGTGACTCGATCGTTCAGCGATCAGTTGTCATTCAGCTTTGCGATCTTTGATCGATCACCACAGAAAAGGTTGATGTTAAATGTGCAACCTTCGACCTTGTCAGGTTCTTTCGTTTGGCAGCAAGTACCCCTCTGGACTTGGAGAACTCGTTATCTTTAAGAATGTTAATCAGACTTTCTTTTAAATGCAAGTAGCGTTGAAAACATCGCTGGAAGCCGCTTAAAGTAACCGGCTCGTACTCAGATGGGAGATGAAAAATTTGGAAAAAAGAAGTTCGAGCTCATTGGCAGGTATGTTTCCAATTGTTCTAGACTCTTTCAGTGACTCACAAAATTTTTTCCATGCGTTTAATTCGCTGTTGTTCTTGTATTGAGTGTTGGTTTATTTCTGCTCCTGCAAACATTTTGCAATTTCGATTTTATCTTTGCTTGTAGCTTCCTCGGCAGCACTCAAATTTGCCACTGTTTGCTCGTTTTCTTTACCAGCTTCCTCGTGAAGGTCCACTGATCCTTCTATGTACTAATATTAACAGGAAAAAGCCAGATTTTTAATATTTTTTGTTTGTAACTATTTGAGGACAACAGTTACGACAAGATCGGTCTAGATGCCGGTCGCGGTCAAGATAGATTTTAGCCAATCAAATTCTTGAAATTGTTTGTTTCCAGTCCTTTTGAGACATGGCCATATAATAGTTATTAATATTACTTAGACAATTACTACTATTACTTCTACTACTACTACTACTACTACTACTACTACTACTACTACTACTACTACTACTACTACTACTACTACTACTA
>JAOTRI020082023.1:0-16464 GCA_028564885.2 Zoanthus sanctaehelenae
CTATCATACTCTTTTCTTGTCCTTCCAAAATTTTCCATAAGAATTGTTTTTATTTCAAATTAATCCCAAGAGAAACTGTAAACAATACTTTTGGAAGGACAAGAAAAGATTATTATAGTATTTAAGGAATTGGCTAATTGATTAATTATACGATGCCCTCTCACTAACCGCAATGAAAAACCTGTTTTATTCCATAAAGGTTGCAAATAAGTCGGAAAGCTTCTTCTAAACGGTCGTGAAGCTGCCTTTCTTAAAAGCGCACTGGAACTCTTGTACGACACCTTGTCCAAGATGTGTCGGATAAGATAAGACAGGTTAAAAATTAAATACCTTATTTTACATTTTACATTGACCGTGCATATTATTGTCAAGCAATTCTAAAAGTAACCTACCGATTGTCAGTGTTTAGCATCTCTAGAGTCAGGAACGGCTGGATTTTCTAAAACATAGCAGCACAGATTGATATTAATTGCTTTAGCGTTCGACGAAGAAAAACGTTTCCTAATCAGGATGACCTGTGCATAATATTATTTAGGGTTGAAAAAGAACTCTACCAACATCATTTACCTTTTCAGACACAATTTTGAATATTATAAGCAATAGCTACATAAACAAACGGTCACCACATGGTTGCATTAAAAAGTGCTGTCACTGATTGATTAATTGTAGTAAACTGTCTTATTTTCAAATTATATTGAGGCAGAAAAATTTGTACAAAAATTACACGTTTAAACTACAATTTCCATTTATTGAATATAAACATAATCTCTATCATCAGTTTAGTCTTTTACTGGATATAATATCATAAAATGAAACACAGACCGTTTCGGCCAGAAACTGTCGCCTTCATCTGTTTACGTTGGAGGTCACGTCACCTAGACAGATCACGTGACAGGCGACTTGAAAAGCGCCTCAGTATCTGATCCCATGTAATAGACAAACTGAAACGGAGTCCCCCTTTTCCGTTGAGTGAATATTGAAAGTACATCCGTTATCCTTGATTGTCCAAAGGTGCAATAGTTTGTCTGTTGTTATTGAATATCAAGTGTACATTTTGCGAAAATGAAAAGCAAAAGGTGTTCTTTCTTTAAAGCATAGCATGCCTATCTCAACAGCAGTGTGTCTTTTTAAACGCACGTGCTGACCTAGAGAATCTTCAGAAATATGTTTTGTTACTTTAAAAACTACATAAAAGTATTCTTGCATGTTTAAATAGCAGAAAAACACATAAAATACTGAAAAAATAATGATATTTACTAGCTCCGCTGACTAATTTAAAATTAATATAATGGATGTCAACGAAAACTTATATCCTAAAATATAAATGAATATCTTACCTCTGACAGAAAGATGCAATTGACAAAGATATCAAAATCTAGAATGTCAGTAAAAGGTCCTCCATGTTTAGTTTCCTCCATATCCCACTTGGCAATATTTTCACTAGCATACAATATTAAACTTAGCACTCACATGTACTTCCAACAATTGCAACTACACATTAATACAGCAAAAACTGACAACTGATAAACTGATAAAATATATTTTATATGAATAAATGTCAACAGCTTGGAAATAACTATAGAAAGAGATGTTCGTGTTGTTACAAGCTTTTTTTCTCAGATTTTTTTTCTCAATTTAAGTGACTGAGAAAATGAAGGCCTTTTAAGGGTTGCAAATGAGTACAAACACCTGATACCAGCTAACCTGACAGTAATTGATAAGCCGTAGTCCATTCGTCCTCGAGGTCTAATTGTTAAGAAACATAAATTGAGTTTTGCCAAGTCGCCCTCACAAGGAATCTATCACTTCATTTTAGTACAAAAGTTATGAAGTGACCTTGGTTACTCTTGAAGACACTGGTTTTAGGAAGTCATTTATACATACGGAGCAGTAGAAATCGCGCAAGTTATAAAAAGATAGTCAAAATTTCACTTTAGTCAAAATAACAGTTATGTGATTATCGGATTATCGTCCATGTTTTTCTTTGAAATTTATCTCGTTTCTGTCTTAGTATAAAAACTCCATGGACAAACAACTAAAATGTTATTAATATTATTACATATCTTTAGTGAGACCACTGCGATTTATAAACGGTTTCACGGAAACTGGCTAGATTATAACAGAAAACTACTAACGCAGGAATACTGATCTTCTCCGCCATTTCCAATGCACCTTTGCCACAGCGCCCAAGTGCACCGATGACTATCACTCGAGGATAATGCTCTGGTACACCTTCAAAAAAGTTATTAAATTATTTGAAATATAGTATTAAAGTAAGGAAAATGTAAATTCTACACCGTAAAAAAGAGAATACTTACTGACGTTTCGGACGTTAGTCCTTCGTTAGTTCGAAACGTCAGTAGGTATTCTCTTTTTTACGGTGTAGACTTTACATTTTCATTACTAAATTGTTTCTTTAGAAACACCGACGCAGCTCATACTAGTTTACCGCTAGTTATTTTTCTATTTCAAATATAATCTGGACTTCATACCAACTGTAATATAGTAAGACGAAGACAAGTACGTTTAGTAATGATAGGATTGCCTCATTGTTTTAGGTTTCTTAGACCTGCCTTATAATTATATTTTCAAGGACTTTCCAGGTTTTCGAAATCCCACATGAGCACTGTAAATCTTCTTCTTTTCTTCTGGCAGTTTGCAGTCACGGATTGAAACAAAAACCATCTTCTTTCTTCTAAATCGATACTCGATACTCTAACATTATGTTCTCTTCCTCTACTGATATATGCATCCATAAATCTCACATTAGATCTTCCTCAAGGCCTCCAAACTAGCAGATCCAACCTCCTCATTTTACCGATTTCCTCATTCTGCAGACCTTACTGCACTGCCTTTTTAATAATGTTTATATGTCTAAATTCCTATCTCTATCCTAGATAATTTTCAAAGCTAGACAACATTTTTTCTCTTAGATTAAAATCCACCTTTTCTGTCTGGCATAACTCTCAACGATTACTATTTTCTACCACTCAATCTCCTTCAGAGGAACATTAATTATTTTTAACAGCAACTTCCAACCTCTAACACACTGGACGTTACTATTCTTTTTACTATTGCTATCCATAACTTACTGATCACCTTTATTGAATTCTACAACATAACAACTTAGGTCAGCGCCTACCACTTTGCAATTAATAATTACAATTATACCACTCTTTCGTCTCAACGGAATAATTTGCACACTGTATTTCATAACTTCACTTTCTACTCCAATTCACATGCTGCTAGTTGCCAGACATTTAACCAATACACCTACAATTTATATTTTAGACTAATCTCTCTCTCTCTTTCAGTCTTTAGATATTCCCACCATACTCTTCCTTTAAGGTACAACTCCAAGGTAACTCATTTCTTTTTCCACCAACATCATATTAAAAGAAGTTTGAAACCTTTATGTTTTATGTTCATAAAAATTCTAGCAGACAACCAGTTGGCTTAAGTACCTGCAATAATATTCTATTAGATGGTACCATTAGAGTATATGGTATCGCCGCCTGGTTAGCCCAGTTGGTAAGGTGCCAGTTTGCTGTGCGGGAGGTCTCGGGTTCGATTCCCGGTCGGACCACCACTCAGGGTCTTAAAATAATTGAGGAGAAAGTGCTGTCATTGCTCTAACATCTGCAAATGGTTAGACTTTCGCGTCTTCTCGGATAAGAACGTTAAACCGTAGGTCCAGTCTCTTGATCACTTTGTCGAGGGACTTAAAAGAACCCACACACTTATCGCAGCAGGGTGGTGATCCCGGTGTTGTAGTCTGTTTCTTCCATTGAGGGCACTTCTTATCGGCTGCCAAGTTGCGCCTTAACATGTGAGCCGCACCAGCGGACCTTCTAAGACCCTCTACTTTCTGACCTCAACTGTATTTACTTGTAAACAAGTTCTGAAAAGCCCTGAGGAGAGAACTTGTATATGTATTGTATTGTATTGTATTGTAGTAGAGTAGCCAATCAGAATGCAGGATTCGTGTTAGGCCGCTGGTGGGGTCGTACCAATTAACAATTAGACCTCGAGCCTGCATGGACTACGAGGCAATAGCCCATGAGGCCGAAGTCACCTTGGACTATTACGAATAGCCGGAGGTTAGGGAGCCAATCACATTGTAGCATTTGTAATAGCTATGTTGGATAATACTAATATTAATCGTTGATAGGTGGCGGAAATAAAACTGACAGGTGGCGCGCGTGTTAACAAAAGAAAAAGACTTATATTGTTATATTAATTGAAAGTAATATGCATTAGTATATACCAAACAAGTGAATAGTATTTTTCGCACACGCTGATTGGCTAACTCGAAAGTGATTAGCCAATCACTCTTCACCTCCGAGCAGCAGGAAAACAAAACAAAGTAGCTTCCCGTTTCACTTTGGTTTCCGAAAAGAATATTCTTTTTATGAACGAAGAAGCTGTACCAAAAAACTCAAAACTGGCAACAAATTTTGGTTTAAAATTATTTAATGATATAACGTTTTTAAACTTCTTAAGGGGAAAAATAAAATACAATGTCTTGTTTACGAAAACCGTCGATCGAGCGCAAAAATCACAATGTAAACAACAAAACATCTAGTGTTTTATACAGTTACGTAATTTTTGTACAGTGTCAATAAAAATTACAAACTTACAAATTACAAAATTACAAATTTATCCTGAACTTCAAGGAAATTACACTGCAGAAACTTAACAGATCTCTGCAAAAGTTTTGCTTGTCGGCAAGACAGCGAGTCGGAACTTTTTACAACAAACATATTCTTACCGCTATCCATTCTTTTCACAGAAGCAAACAAAACCCTCAAAATGTTTTAGCAAACTCTCTGCAAATGAGGTGACATAGCAGCTGAGTTATCCTACAGCCATACAACAATAGCATTTCCGAATGAAAACAACATTAGCTCAGTGGACTTTCTAAGACCCTCAAACTGTTAAAACCTGTGTTTATTTGTAAAGTGCTTAGTGCCCTAAGATAAGCGCTATATAAATACTGTGATTATTATTACTATTACAGCTAAATCCTTTCGAGCCTAGTGGCCCATGGAGCCGGCGCTTATCTCCGGTTTTTGTAGTGTTAAGCGGTTGAAGATCTTTGACTTCCCCTGGATGGGACACTAATCCATCGTAGGTTAGCTCCTAGCAGACGCTGGTACTCATCTACCTACCCGGGAGGACGGAAAGCTGAGTTGGCTTAGGCGGAAAAGAAGGCCACAAAATTATTCACCTCAGTGTCACTGAAAGTAGTGGATATCCACCACTCTTTACTTCGATGAATAATTGTTAATTATTACCTCATTATTTCAGTAATACTAAAACAACAGGATGGGTTCCTTTCGCTTAGCCTAGTAGTAGGTATCATTGTATCCACCTCTTCTCACCACTCGGTTGATTCTGAAAGTGCATACGCACTGCGTGCATATCGAAATAAAAACTTAATATAATGGAAAAAAGTTAAAACGCCAATAACTTTGAGTTTACGCACGTCACGCCATCATTAGACTTACCCGTTAATTAAGAAGATAAAAAGTGAAAGTAAAGGAGTTTTTTGGTGATTGATTGAGTAAAACTTGTTAACATGTCGGCATTGGAGATTAGTTTCAATCTTTTGTTTAGAAGATTTTGTTTTTCCTGCTTTCAAAATGTAAAGTTTCTTTTGAAAACGTAACATTGCACTTGATTTCATTGGAGGTGCCTGCGTGTTGGACAATTGTCAATGCGTCCCAGACGTATTTTGATAAATCCGTTTGGTTGCGGTGTGACTTGATTTTTTAAATTATATTTTTAGTTGGTGTTGCGTGAGTTGGAAGTATTTTTGGAACTTACAGTGGATCCTGCTCTCTGTATAACTTTGGGGGCATCTCTCTAAAGATTTCGGACATCTTCCAATACGGCTAACATAGCTTACTGATTTGGTGTATCCCACAATGCGCTTCTGAACTTGTCCGCATTTTCCAGCAAGTAGCTGTTTCGGTTCCCATTCAGACGCCCTGTCTGGCTCACACTGAACAACAGGACAACTACCTGTTTGATACAGAATGGTTTGCGAATGAAACTGATGACTTAGAAACATAACAATTAAACGTAGAATGGATGGTAGTATCTTAATGTTAGAAGAAACTAATATATTTTCTATTGTACTTTTTTTGTTTGAGGCAAGTGTGGTTTGTGCCTTTAACTGTCTTAGAGAGAACGCTTTGTATGCATGCATATGTTTATTATTGGTGAAAACAATGCCTATTTGTATACAGAGGACCACTAAAATCGTGAAGCCAGAAATGTTTGGTACACTAATCACAAAAAAAACATATTAAACAATTATTATTAAAAATTCTGACTAGAAAAGTCTAAAAATATGTGAGCTCTTAAAACTTTTTCGACCGTGTATATTATGACAAAACAATTATTTGAATTGAAATTAATCATTTCCTTCATTTATTGTCAATCCAATAAAATTTTCATTTATATTTGAAAAAAGAAAGTCAATATTTTGAGCTAAGTAGCAGCCACAATAAAGTTGAAAACGGCACGCAAAGCAGCAAAGGGTTTTCAAGATGTGAAGCAAAATTGAGTTTGAGTTTACTCTTTAAAGAAAATGGAGGAGAAGTGTAAGTAAAGGGAGTGTTTGGAGGAGTTATAGCTATTAGCAATCTCGGAGAGTAGAGAATAAAATAGCTGTATAACAAGAAAATGTGCTTTTTTCAGACTTTGTTTAGACTGAGGGACAACCAAATTACACGATGCTGCTTTCCCGGTCATTCGCGCATTTTTAAAAGGGAAAGATTTAGTGTTCCTTTGCGTATGCTGTAAATCTCTGAATTTCTTTGTGTAGATATATATTTTGCGCCGCTATTATTACACAGAACACAAATATATTAATAATACATTAATAAATATTGTAATGATATTGCGAGGGTTTACATACAGTAGAGCCGTGAGCTCTTTTGTGGCAAAGGGCAGCTGCTGGCGATGTGGTTGCAGTTCTCCTTGTCAAACACTGTTTCTATAGTTACAGATGTTGAATACCTTCTTAATCGTTCGTGGTTTGTGCACATTCCATTAGGAGGTAAAGCGCCCGACCACTGGCTCCACTCATTAAGTGTACAGCTGGCTTTCTCACAAACACCTGCATGAAAAAGATACAAATAATCTACGCCTGAAGAAGACAAGCAGTAGGCAGTCAAAACGTCTCGAACTATATCTAAGTGACTTGTTGTGAGACAAAAGAGAAAACTAACATTATTATCCAACTGAATAACAATTTATCTCATAACAATATTCGTAATATTAACCGCCGCCTGGTTTACCTAGTTGGTAAGGTGCCAGTCTGCTGTGCGGGAGGTCTCGGGTTCGATTCCCGGCCGGACCACCACTAAGGGTCTTAAAATAATTGAGGAGAAAGTGCTGCCCTTGCTCTAACATCTGCAAATGGTTAGACTTTCGCGTCTTCTCGGATAAGGACGTTAAACCGTAGGTCCAGTCAGGCTCTCGATCATTTTGTCGAGGGACTTAAAAGAACCCACACACTTGTCGAAAAGAGTAGGGTAGTGATCCCGGTTTTGTGGTCTGTCTGTTCTTCTGAAGGCATTTCTTGATGCTATTATCTGTGAGCCGCGCCAGCGGACTATCTAAGACTCTCTAACTGTTAAAGCATGTATTTATTTGTAAAGCGCATTTGAAAACTCTCCAGTTGAACAAGCGCTATATAAATGTATTATCTTTATCTTTATCTTTAAGAAACGTCATGGTGAAAATTAACAATTTAGAACCTTCAGTTTTGTAAGGGTTGACGAAAATGCACGGTATTTTAAGAAAAGAAACCGCGTCGACTTTGTCATTATCGTATTAGTTGTTCGAGCTTTAAACATTGAATCCGTGTAACAGTATTTGCTCATAAAATTCAATTAAGGTATTATTCCATTCGTGCTTGTTGGATATGAGATGATTATAACCAAGTCGGCGCTACGCTCCTCCTTGGCTATTTACCATCGCATATCCAACGCGCGCTCTTGGAATAATTGTTAATTATAACCAAAACTCGATTATTTGGCCTTGTATCTGCAATTATTCAAGGATAATCGAGAGTCTGGATAATAGAAAAAAGTATCAATGAAATACAAATGTAAATTGAAAAAAGATATAAACATTGCTCTGCAAAGAAACCATTCAATCATGGAATTTACTCGGTCGTTTTGTGTTTACAAGTATTCATTTTTGTTTCTTTTTCATGTTTATAACAACCTAAAATTCTCAAGCATAATTGTTTGGTTGAAAAATTCCTTGTCGCATTTCCGAACAAAGATAATACGCTGTTTCCATAGAATTTTAAAAAGGATTTAATAGTTATTGATCTACTTACAACTTCGACTTTTCAAGATGATAACTAATTGATGTTTCTCAAACCTTTATATTTTAGTTAAACTATAGCATATTTATTTTTGCCCTTTCAGATGAAGTCAGAAGTTTGGCTGAGTGTGAACTTGACGTGAATGAGGTATAAATTAAGATGTATTTACATGATATGTGGTTTGTTGTGAAGCATCACTATCATAATTGTAAGAGACGTCTCAAGTTGCCTCCTGGTTGGTAGAGTAGTAGGTAAGGTGCTAATGTCAGGGTTCACAGATAGTTTTTAAAGTGGAGAGGCCGAAAAATACTGATCATTATCTCCCGGACTGGTGCCCTAATGGTCGGCGCCGCCCAGCAATGATTTCCCAATCTGCTGTGAAAGCAGAGGATCTTCTGTGAAAATTCTCTCCTGTTAAAAAGCAAACAGCTGTATCATTGAAATATATCAAATTCTGAAAAATATATATATGTGCGGGAGGGGGGAGGGGTGGGGAGGAAAAGGGAGAGCTTACCGCCAGCAGCACCGCCCTGTTGCGCTGCCCAAGAATTACTATGTGGGAGTTTCAATCTCCGTCCGGAACATTAATTAAATTTTCAGCATAATTAAAGTTTATATGACATTTTTTCTTTACTCCTGTTCACAAAAAAGGAAAATTGGTTTGACAATAAAGAGAAAAAGAAAAATGTTAAACTTACTTATAAAATAGGGCCGGAGACTGGAGCGAGATGTTGAGATTTGCAGTTATTTTTTAAGTTTATGCTTAAGTAAAATTTCCATTATTTTAATGTATTGTTGGTTGTTATTAATCTTAAGCTTGTATCGCAAAAGATTTTCAAGTTTTCTTTGTTATCAATCTACTAATCGAAATGCCTGTTGTCAAAGTTTCAGCCGGAGGCAGTTGAGACTCCCGTCTCTCAGGTTCTGTGGTCACCCGATGAAGAAGTTCGTTTCAATGCAAATGTCACTCAAATTGGTATGAACAAAGAAAAATTTTAGTTTGCCTATCACCAATTTTGTTACATCAAAAGAAAATACACATTAAATTAAAATTATTTTGTCTTTTTTAAAATGTTTTTTCTCCACAAAAAGCACACGCTGTTAACTACAAAATTTTGGGATATTCTGTTCTTAGATTTCAACAGTTTAGAATCCTCTTTCGTTGTCTCGGATAACCGTAAAAAACATTGACGAAAAAATGAAGATAAAAGATTAATTAAGTACATTCCAACTAATAATTCTCTAAAACTAACCTTTAATCATTTTATTGCGGTATTAATTACCTGAAAGAACATTGAAAATCAAAGGTACCCAATGGTGAACTCGTGATTTATACCGTACCTCCTGCTAATACTGCGACATTTTCATAGTGATGATAAAGGCTAAAACTATATGATTTTGCTACTATGAAGGACTTTGTAAAGAGGGAGGCAAGTCGTACGCAGTTTACTCCATCGCAGTATTTCGTACTACAGCATCAGGGACGTCTTCATGGACTATCTACCGAAGATACAGCGACTTTGACGATCTTCACCTTCATATTAAAGAAAAGGTAATGGCGCAGGGGAAAAAAATTGAAATCTTTCTTTTAATTGATAAGGAATCGTTTTTAAGAATCATAAAAGTAATTCAATTTTTTATATGCCCAATGATTTTCGTGCGCTGTGATTGGACAGTTAGTGATCCGTAAGTTACATTACGGACCTGCGTACGGACCCTCGTATCAGTAGTGGACCTACCAAACGCCTTTGTTTACTTTGATTTTAAAGGAAGCATCAAATCTAAAAAAACTACTTAATTTACATCAATAATCATTTAAACCGGGTCAATGACATTTTTTCGAAGCACGATGGTTACGAAACTTTTGAAAGCAGCAACAAAAAAGATACAAAACCACTAAACTATTTTTGCTTGATATCATTTTAAAAGTAAACGACAGTTTGTCGTCATGTCAGTATAAAACAATCGACAACTTTACTTTACTTACGAATATTCAAAAAGAAACCACAAAAATCATAAATTGATTGAAAGCAATTGCATTTTCCGGTGTATTTAGCTAGAGAATAAGCGTTAATCTTGATTTTTACCTACCTAGATAGCGGCATAGGAAACTAGTCTGTCGCATCTTCACATTATTAGTTAACAAGATGGCGGCGAACCAAGACGAATATGACACGTTGAATCTGTTTTCAAAAATAGATCAAAGATTTATCAGAGAAAACAAACTTCTGTTAGTTTTCCAAACTGATTTGTCGAAAAATATTTACATTTTCACTAACTACCAGTCACTTTCAGCTTCACATGAAGGCACACTGTAAATCGAGCCACTATGAATGAACCAGAAAGGCTGTCAGTAATTGGAAAACCTCCAGTTTAAATGTTCAGTGCTGGTATAAATACGAAAAAAATTTTCATATAATTTTTATGGGTCAAAATCTTCAATAATCTTCTTTGAAAGTAATTAATAGATGATTATTTGATCAGTTGATCTATGTCAAAATACCGAACTTGCTATCTGCCTATCGCTTGGCGGTATTTGGATTGATTCCGCTGATTCAACGTGCCCTAAATCGATGAATGAACTCTGCCTGGACGAAATCAATAGCCATGATCTTCCAAACAATTTTTGCAATAACGGTTTTTCTGTTTTTCGCCATCGCTCGTTCAATACGGCAAGAACTCGGCCTGAGATTTCCTTGTAATGAACTCACTCTCAGTTAATAAGTAGTATGTATTGTATTGTATATTGTATCCTATTGTAAGCCACATTTACACTACAGAAAAACATGGTTGGGGCCTTTAAAAACATTGGTACGGATCAGATATCTGAGTCGTGTAAACTTTCCGTTCATATTGTCATAAAATGTGTCCTGACTCACTTTTCCTGTTTCCGTGCCATCTTTTTCGTGTAAACCTGCAGTGCTTTACGGTGGTTTGGCCCTATCGAACTATTCTCTACAAAATCGCGTCGATAGCGTCAGTGAAGTGATAAAGAAGTTGGCCCATTATTAAAAGTTTTTGTGGAGACCATTCAGTTAAGGCTAGAGAAACTAAAATGCAGTGTGTTTAGAAGTTCAGAGGTAGTGAGAAAATCACCGAAAGTCACCAGTGTAAACAGTGCGCAGATTAAGTGGCCTAAGGGCTCTTTTTATTAATAAGCCTAACACATTGTTACCCGTGTAAACGGTTAAGAAAAATTGATCCTGACTGGGTTTTTTATGTATTTGAAATACGGCTGTAAACAGGTCGTTTAATGTATTACGAGTAATGTTTTAGTTTGTATCTTTTTTTAGTTTGGTTCAATGCCTAATCTGCTCTTACCTGGTAAAAGAACTTTCCGCAATATGGATAAGGAATTCCTTGAAAAGCGAAGAGTTGCTCTCGATGCATACTTGCAGGTTTGTATTAATCAGTGCGAGTTCAAAGAATGGGAACCTTTGCAAGATTTGAATGAGCCTTTCAGTAATGCGTTCTTAGAACATTTTGGTCTTTTTATATGTTTCAAGAAACACAACGTACATCTTTCAACCAATTTTCTCATTAATAAAGTTGTACTCACTTCGGTTCCTTTTTCTTTCTTAAAAAATTTGAAAATTAGTTTATGTCAAGAACATTGATATTAAGGTTGTATATGGTATGTTTACATGAAAACGAATTGAGTAAACTTCGGTCCAGATTGAGCTTGCCCCAGTTAGTTTCTTCATTCTCGCTGTAGTTAACTCAAAGTCACAGGTCTAAAACACAACCCACAACTTTATTCTCTGTTTTCTCCTTCAAACCCTCTTCCCAAACCTCTCCCGTATTCAGGTCCAACCTCCGCTATATTGGGCCGCTTAATAACGCCATTTCCGGTGTTACAATTACATAATTTACACTCGTCTCGACACTGTTTTTAATTTGTTTTGTCATTAAAACAGATTTTTAAAATCTTCAATACTGTTAGATTTTTGTATTTTTGTTCTTTGACTTGGGTGGGCGTGGTTGGCGCATGTGATAAGATCTTTTCCTTCCGACCACAGTGTTGTCAGTTTGTTTTCCGTCTCTGCCAAGATTTCAAAATTTGTGCGACCTGCTTTTCTGCTAACTTAGTTTTCCATCCTTTCTGAGTAGGTAAATGAGTACCAGCGTCTGCTGGGAGCTAACCTGCAATGGATTCCTGTGCTATGCAAGGGGAGTCAAAGACTCTCATCCACTTAACCTTACAGAAAAGGGAGATAAGCACTGTCTCTAAATGATTTTCCATCCTTCCTGAGTAGGTAAATGAGTACCAGCGTCTGCTGGTTCAAGAACCTTGATTTGATGTTTTGTCATTATTTACATCGCTGATTATGCCTTACACAATCGGGTTTGATTTATCTGCAAAGGAGCAATCCTTTTAACAACGTAAATTTTTCTATCTCTTCTTTTTTAAGACTCTGTTATCGTCCGAACTGCTTGGTAAGTTCCCAGGAATGTTTGAGGTAATAGCGACATTTTTAGAGCATGGCAGGTACACACGAGAGAAGGGACAATTTGCTAGAAAGGTATTGATTGAATTTTATTCTATTTTTGGAAACTACTAGAGATATCAGAGGCACGCGAAGTTTAGAAGTTTTTTTTGTAATTTCTGCATATCTGCCTGCCATTTGCCAACTTTTGTTGCGATTCAAGTAGATTTCATAATGGGCGACCTAAAATGTCAGAACGGTCGCCAATTTTCCGACTTCCTTTTTCACCTTTAGGTTGTTTTGGATGTATCGCCATATAGGTAACATTTGATCAAGGAGACTAAAACAAAACTTGGGGCACTGTTAATAGTTAAATATAGATATAATTACCTGTTAATGATATTGCACCTTAAAGGTTTTCGGTGTCATGTTAAAATCCCCCTCTGTCCCAATTCAAAATCCCAACTGGTTGGAGGCAAAGCTGGCTATTTAAAAAGCGTGGTGACTTAATTAGGGATTCGAACCCGGGTTTTTTGCATTCTAATCCCCAATTATGTTGGTCACGATAATTCGTTAATCAAAAGTGAAAACATTGTCAGTTTGGTTGTACGCTTGTGCTGTTTAGACTTTATGTTAATCTTAAAAAAATTTTTATCCACAGCCCACAAACAGTTAGCCGTAGTAAAAAAGTTGAGACTTAGCTCACAGAACTCCTTATGTTTAGGTTGATACAATCGTTGCGCCAATCCGACAAGTATCACACGCAATTAAGACAGTTCCCGATGGATTCAATAGAATGTCTGGAGGAATTCAAAGAATTCTCGCCAAGGTATTTGCCGTTGTAATTGTAGATTCAATCTGTATAATAGTGTTGATCAGAATGATAAATCTTTTCAAAAAAAAAAACTTTTCAAAGTGCATGAGCAAGTAGATAAAACAGTGAATGTGATCAATTCTAAGATTGAAATGATTAAAAGCTGCATGGAAAGAAAATGTTTTCACTTTGTCAAGTTTCGAAACATTATAGCTTCGTCGCTAAGGAAATGGCGATAAGCTCAATGCGCAATTCCCTTCTCCCCGTAGTTTAACTTCATAAGAGCCAAATAGAAATAAAAAGAGTAAGTCTGTGCATTTACGACAAACTGGACAGATATAGATTATCTTATAATTAACGACGATATTCGTAAACGATTTTGATGCATAATTCACATAGTATCACTAAATTGCTTAAAAATTTTTTGTTCGTTTCAGCCTGGAGCACAACGGCGAGATTTAAAAGAAGACTCTAAAAATCTGTATGCTGATATTGATGGAGAGGTAAATAACTGAGAAGTTCTTTAAGTTAGTACAACTCGTAAATTAGACAGCTATAAGGTGTGAACAATATTAGAAAGGAACTGACTTTGCGAGCTTTTTCAATTTGGAGTTGCATTTTTTTGTTGTTTTGAAGTTGTAATGTAGAGTTTGTGTTGTAATATAATTTTTTCCACTGCTGTACACCCGACATGTTTGTTTGTTTGGAAAGAAAAGCGCATATTTATGTTCTTCCTCTCTCATCCCATACACCATGCTACCGATGTTTACCGCAAGTGAATGTTTCAAACGTCAGTTTATTGCAACATGAAGATGATAAAAAAAATTAAATTTGAAAGTTGCGTACTGGAGAAACGAAACGTACTATAATCGTGCGTTCCTTCTGTCGTCCCATGCGGCACCGTACATGACCATGCAGGTGCTGCCATTTTACCTGCTAGGGACGATTGCCCCGCTGATAGCTACGGCTGTGATTTATTGATTTTTTCTATATCGAATTCTTTAGTAGCTTTGGCTAAATGGTCAGGAATACAAAACAGACAATTGCTTTTGATTTAGTGTTTCCGAATTAAATAGAAATACTTGAGTTATAGTTAGACATACAAAACGCTATGGAAATGTGTATAAACGTTACAAAAGGCGAATAAAACGGTTTTTAAAAAAGGTATCCCGGCGAACATTTTCGGATATATGATAATGGTTTTTAACCAACTTTCGGTGCCAAGCATCGGGCGGCACGAGTCTAAAAATGCAGCCCGTTCTTGGTCTTTTTATAGGCCCTTTGGAACTAGAGGTCACGTGACCACACCCACCCTAAATTAATTAGTTATGACAAAATGATGTTCAGAAATGGAAAGAGCAAGTTAAAATTAGTTAGCAGGCATAGTTTCAAGTGTCAACGTTACGTACTTTAAAAAAGAGAACGAATATAAAATCAAACTTTTCTAAGGAAAGGTATGTGAAAATGTACTGGAGAGCAAGCGTTGCTCTCCAATCATACAAATCCTTAAAAAATATCCTGTTTTTTGCTGCTTGCCATTTCTTTTATATTTGAAACAAAGACCTGAAACTTTTCCATTTTATTAATGTCAACTTTCTCTTTCCATTTCTGGATGCCATTCTCTTATAGCTGATTGATTGAGCCTATTGCTCCGTGATTTTCGACCGTAAATTCATGTGAACGCCGCTTACACATACGATGTGTGTTTTTTATGTTATACTGAATGCTACCTGACCGTATGAAAAAGTTTTTAGATATACTTTTATTCAATTGTAATTGTTTGCATTTGATTTATTAACAAACAAAATAAATTTACAACCTAAAGACTTTTAGTTTAAAATGTCTTGTTTTTACTGCAGAAATCGTTAAAAAATAATATTCGTTTTTAGTTGTGCGTCCTGTCAAACTTCTTACACGTAAAAGCTATCAATTCCAATAGAGATAATCTATGTAACTATTTTTATTAACCACACTTAAGCGACATATTTATATAAAAGTAAATTCGTTTTGCTGTTTTATTGCTTTTATAAACATATTATATTTACCAGAAATGTAAGTTCCTTTGAAAGAAATAGTAAAAAAAATCAATGTTTTGGTTCAAATAAATTGTATTTCATTTCTTCTGGCTCTGCCCGTCTTTTTGGGATTATTATTCGCGAAGTACTCTAGTATTTCGGGGCTCGCCCTAAATACAATTCTATAATTTTGAATAGTTTACACTACAGCTGCCCCCGCCTTTCCTAAGATGTGATATTTTATTAACTTTTGTTAAATATAATTAAACCCGTAAAATAGTTAATGAGACGCAAAAGAATGTGTTAGGCGTCAAAACAAAAAAAATTAACAGGAAAAGTGTGATTTTTGTTTCACAGAAGAGTGTAGCACATTCTTTTGCGTAACAAAGGCTAATGTTTGTCAAAACTAATATAATTTTTCTGACTTGCAATTTCTGATATGTGCGTCCAGCAGATTCTGGGTCGAGTCTGTCAACCGTAACAGCAATTTGTGTCTTACAAATCAAGTTTTGTACCGAACAATTCAATCTGATACTAATTTATTATCGTTATATTCAAATGAATAACTGTAAGTTAGGTTATTAAGCAAGCTGTTTACCGACTTATTTACTCGCCTTCATTTTGCCCCAAAAGCCTTTCAATCATTTAGATCTTGAGCCCTTGAAATGCACTTAAAAAATCTGACCCACGCTTTACTAAACATGACGCTCTGTTGCATACGCGGCCATATGATACGTCTAGTCAATCAGTTGCTAGCCTTTTACTACCGCCGTCCGGTTATTCTAATTGGTAAGGTGCCGGTCTATCGTGCGGGAGGCTCGGGTTCGATTCCCGGCCGGACCAACACTCAGGGTCTTA
>JAOTRI020082105.1:0-16461 GCA_028564885.2 Zoanthus sanctaehelenae
ATAGATAAAATTAATGCAGAACAACAGCAGAAATATATGACAAGACTTCATTCGGAGAAAAGCCAAACAAACTTTTTAAAAGCTAACTGTGTATTGTTTATTTTTTTGTTTTAGCATAGCACAAGTTGCTGCAAAAAGCCAATTACTAGTTTCTAGTTTACATACACACTATACACAAAGAAAGTCTGACCTCCACATACTTAAGCCAAAGCTCAGTCATACTAAATGTACTTAAAGATATTCCAGATCGGTACTTTTGAACTCTCTTCCTGCACATATCAAGCCAACATCCATTTATACTTTTAAGAGCCTTTTAACAAATCACTTTCAAAATCGATAGCTAGGTATAGTGTTATTAAAATGTAATTAATTGATTTTCTTTTTAATTTGCGTGCAAAATTGTATTTAAATTAGATTTTAAATTGTAACACTAGTTTTATCGATGCAGGGCCCTTCTGGAGACCAGTCTTAGAACTGAATAGGCCACCCTGTGAAAATAAAGTTTCTATCTATCTATCCATCCATCCGTCCGTCCGTCCGTACGTCCGTCCGTCCGTCCGTCCGTCTGTCTGTCTGTCTGTCTGTCTGTCTGTCTGTCTGTCTGTCTTTCTGTCTGTCTGTCTGCCTGTCTGTCTATCTATCTATCTATCTATCTAGAGAAGAATATGACAAAACTTCAGTCATGCGGAGAAATTTATCTAACTCTGTACATTCTTACCGTGTAACTAAAAAAGAATAGTTTTATAAAAAGTCGTCGTTTGTGTTAAAGACGATCTTGCTTGGTTTCAGCTTGAGGAAGAGTTAAAAGAGTACAAATCAATCGCTGAACAGACGTGTGCTGTAAGTTTGTACTCTGTATCTACTTTATTATTGTTGTTTTTTTGATATACCTCTTAGGTATTTATCTTGTAATCTTATTATTAATATTAGTGTTATTGTTATTATTATTATTTGTTGTTGTTGTTGTTGTCATTGTTCGTAATATTGGTTTCAAAGGTGATTTAATTAAATTGACACGAGTTACTAAACACAGGGAGACCACTCTACTCACTGAGCTACAATAATTCACGGTTAGCAAGGTCATAAAACTGAGCTCATAAGTGACACGCGTCCTGCATACTGCTATATTATGTTGTTATCTTTTAAAATCTTAAATACTTAAAAGTTGCGGTGTACGTTTATGTGTATGAATAATAATTAAGTTAAACTCCTTGTTTGTGTGTATTATGTTAAAATATGAGTTTATTATTATCCAACTGCACGAATAACCGTACAAAAACCACCATGAGAGGGTCTCGGGCGAGTACAAATATCCAACCGTATTTCACATTTCGAGCGATATTCGTACTTCAGAAAACTTTTTTTACTGCGCGTGTCGCAGAATTTTGTTTTCATTATTTCTCGAAAAAAATTGGATAATAAATCACTTATTAGACAGCCAAGTATGTAGTATGGCTAATATTTTTACTCGTCCTGTGTATTTTGACGCCCTTCGTGCTCGTCAGAATACTATAAAAAATATCCCGCCATACTACATACTAAACTGTCTAATAAGATATATTTATTTAATTCTTATTTGCAGGAAAATTCAACTCTTAGAGCGGAGTTGGAAAGTAGAGAAGAGGACAAGAAAGGTAAAAATTAAATATTTTTAAGATTTCGGCAGGTCACGCATTAGCTGGTAAAATCATTGTTAATTAAAGTAAAGTTTAGACGTTGTCTGCAATCAGTATATGCTCTAGCAGGCAGGTACGATCCAGGGTGACCTACTTCAGCGCAGGGACGCGAGAAAGGTTGCAATCATCATATTATCATCTTTGTCATCTTCATCATCATCATCTTTGTTTACTGTCCCTTTTTTGCACTTCTTGGTTTGGACATGATCAGTAAACTCGCCTCTGCTGTCGTATCTTCTGACATATCTTCTGGTTATACATATTGATTCGGGCTTACAATTGTAGAATGATAGTTAAAACAAGAAGCCATTCTGTGAAGGCGGTAAAGATTATGAAGATCTAAGATCCCTAAGAAAGATAGTAAAGACGGCCAATTCCATCTGTCCCATCCTACAATTAGAGGCAGACTGTCCGAGTGCCAACAAGGATAAGAAACTGCCTATTCTAGATCTAAAATGTTGGGTTTAAGATGGACGGGTGTACTATGAGCACTACACAAAACCTATCGCGTCAGAATTGTTAATTACCAGAGAAGTGCCATACCAGATAGATTGAGATAAGCAACGTTAACTCAAATGGTAGTTAAAGATTTGGAGAACACCAGTCTTGATTTACCATGGCTTAGAAAAGTGGAACTGTTGTCAAAACTCAGTGCTAGGATAAAAATCTCTGGGTACAATGCCGAGTACAGACAGAACATAATAGAGTGAGCTGTGAAGAAATAGAACCGTAAATTAGAGTTGGATGAAAATGGAAGAAGGCCCTTGTACAGACACAGAACGTAGAAAAGAGAAGAGAGGAAAAAAGACAAAGAGTTAAAGAAGATCAACTGGTACAGGACTGGAAAAAGAGGTGATGATAAGTATGACATTACCATATTCTGTCCAGCAACACCTAGTGGCGAATTAGCAAAGTCTTGGCGACTTATTGCAGAAGAGATAAAGGAGAGTAAAGATCTTTTGAGACCCAAGATAGTTGAAAGAGGGGGAATTTCACTAAAATTCTCCTAAGAATACAACAACATGTGGTAAAATGATTGTCTGGTTTGCGTGAGTGGGAATGGTGCGAGCATGAATGGTCACATGGTAACATCAGGAGGAGTGGGGTACACCATAACGTGCAGAACATGCCAAAAAAAGGCATAAGCTCTGTTTAACAGTCGCACCCTGTATACCCGATTGATGGAACATGCAGAAGGCTTGAAGGAGAAACGTCAAGAGAACCCACTATATAAACATGTGTAGACATCACATGAGAACGAGAGTGTAAAATTTGATTATGTACCACACAAATTCTTTTCTGACCCCTGACGAGACAGATTGATGAAGGCATTAGAATCAATTTAGATCTAGCTGGACCAACAAATTTATGAACTCCAAATCTGAGTAGAAATGTTAACGGGAATAAGAGATTAGTAACAACAACGATGTCACCGACGTTTATGTCTCGTAGTACCAAACATCCCACATGCACAGAAGAGAACCACTGAGTTAGATACTCGAAGTTGGGATGACTTAAAAACATCTGAAGGGGGCTATCAAGAGCCAAAACATATATTGAGAGTTTTGAGACCTGAAACCTGAGCTGAAGATCAGAAGATGTTTACACAAGAGTTTTCATGAAGGAAAATATTCAGCTAAGAAGATAAGAAGCCATTCCATATCTGAAAATGGCGGTCGGATGACACCTGAAATATTAAATATCATAAAAAAAGTGGAATAGTTTATCGTATAAACTCTTATTCTGGTTTTACCTTTTTAATAACCATAAAAGATAGCGAGCTAACAGTGGCCACTAAAGTGGGTTCAAGTTAGCTACTAACACGTTTGTGCTATCTATACTTGAGTACATCTTTGTAGCCGTTGTACCCAATATAGTGGCTTCAAGCTAGCTCCTAGCTCGTTTGTGCTATCTATACTTGAGTTCATTATTTAACATACAAAAAGATTTTGTGCAAGTGTCTTAGAGTTAAAAAAGAAAGCGACAAAAAATCGTTGAATTTGTGTTATGGCAGATCAGAGGATGCCAACCGAAGAAAAGTTCTCGAAGTTAAAAACAATGTATGGAAAGTTAAGAGAAGAACACGTTCAGCTGCTTCGAAGTGTAAGTGAAGTTTTTTTGTAAACAATTTGTATCTAGTTGGTGCATTTTGATTTGTCAAAACTTAGGTCTAGTACTGTACGCGCATTTTAATTGATGAACATGTTTATTTTTGTAGCGGTATGAAGCACGTAAATGACGTGTAGCGATATGATTGGCTGTTTCCAGGCTGTATGAAATATGATTGGTTGTCTCCAAGTTGTGAGAGGTTACAGTTTCATGAAAAAAGTATGCCCGCTTCATATATTGTTTTGTTTTGTTCAGGCCAAAAATAGTTTTACAACATTAAAACTTGATTTTTATGTTTTTATACTCGGGTAATAACTTTTGAAACTGAAACGAGATCAGCTCTCCAAATCTCCGAAACGTACGCTTTGGTTTTTGCACGGAGATCATGTTTCTCAAATGTTTCTGTCTTCCCAAATGTAGAATTCTAGAAGCCAAAAAGGAATTAGTCTCCAATTACACCAATGTGAATCATGTAAAATTAAAACTAAGCAGAATTCGAGTTCCATTTGGCCGTTACAATCGTATGAAGAAAAGAAAAATTTTGGAGAAGAAGAAGAAACTTGAATTAAACTTGTGAAGTCTATAAATATAGCTACTATGTTTGAAATTGAATTCTCAATGCAAAATATTTTGAAACCTTTGGCTATAGATATTAAAAATGTTGAAATAACAAACGTTTTGGTCTACTTGATCGTTATCAGGTTCAAAGAACTGTTGTTCAAGAAATTGCATTTATAACCTATTTTGATATATTATTACCTATACACGCTATGCAAACGAGCGTCTCCTTAAAGAGACTGTTAACGAGTTTGCACGAAATTAAGGTTGATCAGTCTTGCATTCACCCCATTTTGAGCATTTAGCATTGTGAGATATTTTGTAAGACTGTTTTTATTCGAAATGACCACAAACTCTTAGAATTATACGCTTACAGCTTTAGTTTCGGCCAATAGAACAAAATGGCGGAATAGCCATTGCTGACCTCGATTTCGTGCAAACTCGTCACCAGTCTCTTTTAGGAAACGCTTGTTTTGCATAGCGTCTATTGTATGTTATATCAAATTGTTATTATAGTTTTGAAATGTGCCTTAAGGCAAGGCGTTAGTTTTACCTGTGTAAGAAGCATTGAAATTATGGTTTCTTTTTCCTTATGCAAACAGAACGCTGGTCTAAAAACCAAGATGAATGCAACAGAAAAAGCAAAGGAAGAAATGGCTGAAAATGTTGCACAGTTACAACAGGAGCTGGATGATAAGGTGAGAACTGTGTACCTGGTTAAAGCAAGTTAATGTAAATATGATGGTAAACTTGCATAAGATTCTACCACGTGTTATTACACAATTTGTGCATAGCTCTGTCAATTACCAATGATATGTTGTAAAATAAAATAATGACAATTTCAAAGCGCATGACATGTGTTAGTCACCAGGCCACCACTATCACAATCTTGAAATCGAGGCATTGTCAGTACGGTGGACGGTATTATACTTGAGCCGGTATACAATGGTAGTAGTATGCATTCTCCTTCTTGTAGGCTGTTATTTATGAATAGTTCCCATGCAGGGCTTTCAGAACCTAGGAACCCTTCGTTACTTCAGTAGTTAGGGTGTAAGTTATTTTCATATTCAAAAGTTGGTTACTATATTTAAACTCCGCTTAAGATGAGGATAGTGTTTCATGCTATTTTATGCTCAGAGAGCGAGATTTCAATGAGCAAAGAAATCGGGTAACCGAATTGTTAGTTTGGTTCATTTATCTATTTGGTCATTTTAGGATTCTTGTATTTTTGCCTTTTTAAATATTTAGTTGCAAATTTAGCAATGATTAATCCCCCTTTCCTAGGGGTCTTGAGCATATTTGAAATACCCCCTTTTAATTACATCTGAGCTCCAAACCTTAACGAATACTTTGTCAGTAAGACATTTCTCCTAATTACTTTCCTTTTTGATGGCAATTTTATCTGTTATGCAGCGTTTTCTTTAAGTTTTTAAGTAGCTGAAAATTGAAAAGGACAATTTTGTTTTAGCTCAAGCATAACGGTTTAAACTGCCCTTGAGTCAGACGTTTTTTATATATTTTGAGCCCAGCAAGTAGTTCAGACCTGAATCTTGACTCGTGAAGCAATGAAAGAAGCCGGCAAAGCGTGGCAGAGATGCTGGCAAATTTTGCCATCTGCCGGCTCTTATTATATACAATCCTGGATATGTAATATCTAGTTGAGCTTCCGCTATAGAAACCTTTAGTTCGTAGCTGGCCTGTTTTTGTTTTGTTCAGGCACAAATCGCCAATGCTAAAGCACATGTTTGAAAATTTACATGTTTATCGAGTGATTGTCGCTTATGAGTTAAGAGGAATCGCATATGCTCAGACCACATACAAAAACACGCAGGAAGTAGACCTTCACCAAAAGATACCGCCGATGTTCGACTCAGGTTGAGCTGCAGTGTTTACCTGAGATCAAAGTGCTAGCGAACTAATATGAGTAAATCATGAGAAAAAAATTACTTGTTCGCCACATCGTCTTTCGATCAAACATCTAAAACGAACGCTGATTGGCCTGGAAAAGCTAATCTACATTATTACTAAAAACGAAAGGTCCTTTGCTGCATTAGCAGCGAACATGTTCAAGTCTTATTAAGTTTTATTCTAGTGGAACTTTTCTTCTTTCTCTTAATACTCAATATAGAAAACAAACAAGCACCCAGCACACTGCAGTAAGAAGTCAATGTACGCGGGCCATTTGTAGCCAATAATATTTCAGTTTTCTATTACGTTTTGGATTCTTTAAATGATTCTGATACCTAAACATGTTATCATTACCTAAAAAGGAATTATTTATTTCAAATTTAATTTGTTACATAGAGGATATTACACAGTGGCGGGAACATATGAGTTTTATTTTCGAGTGGCAAAACAATATTTTACGAACGAGCGAGTGTTTTTCGGAGGCAAATTACCGAAATGACGTCATCGATAAACTCACGTACCACTCGGGTCCCGGATGTAGTTTTTATGAATTTTACGCGTGGCATATTTTCTATTAAAAAAAGTGTCTATATAATAAAACGAGATAACTACTGATCCGTGTATTATGATACAGTCTACAGAGTTACTGGAAGTATATCAGAAAGCTGAGATGTTTGAGGAAGGAAAAAGGGTGAGAAAGGGTGCCTTTGTCAATTATCTTAGAGTGCATATGACACGGATTTTTTTTTTTCGGTGTTTTCTCTACATTTAATACTTGAGAAAGATAAATTTGATATTTTAAGTCCTCAACAAAAATCTAACCATGGTTTTTTGCGTCTTGAAAACACAATTTTGAAGTAAAAATTTATCCGGAGTCTGGGTTCTGGGTTGACGTCACATTGTTTGCAAGTTGCACTCTTATGCCTTGAATTACAGCTGGTATTTTGAAAGCTTTCTGTATTCGGCATTCCGGCGATGCAGTATCTTCCACTATTTTTCTTCGTTTTACTTTCTGTTGCTGTATTTTTTTTCCTTTTCTTCAAAGAAAAGTTGCAAACAATGTGACGTCACAGGCAGTCGTTTGGCCTCGCAGAATTCAAAGGCGGACACTTTTAGGAAAAAATCAGCATCCTCAATACGTAATAAAACAACGAGAAACGATTTCTGGCTTTAAATAACTTCATTTTATTATAAAAAATACATTAAAGTTTAAAATAAAAGAGTTTTCACCTGACGACACGGCGGCCATGTTGGTGTACTTTTGACAAAAGAGTTTTGATTATTTCTTTTGTTTTGTACACCAACATGGCCGCTACGTCTATTGTTTTTTGTGTCTCATGGCTTTGTTCGAAAATGCTCTATTTGTTTTTAGCCGCATTATAGTTATGTCTGTACATATATCTCTCTCTCTCTTTAAAGGTTTATTCTTAATGTTATCAGAAGTAATGTCTAGTCTTGTTTCCATGAAATACAAAAACACCAATTTATCGCATGACATTGACCGATTCATAATTTATTTGTTTACAAGAATTAGCATGCAGTATTTATTGTAATAAAAATCCCAATAAATTTGTCATTTGCCCGTCCTCATCTTGATAACGTTAATACCATCGACAATAACTGCAAACAAACAGAAATATGTTTATTTTTAATTTCTAGCTTGCGGAAGAAACCATTCAGAAAATGACTAAAGAGTTTGAAGACAAGGTAAGGACTTAGAATTGACTATCGGCCAAAAACCAATTTTCTTGTGTTAATGATATTGTCCATGGTTCCAGAGAATCATTGGTGTAGTTAAACCTTGATCAGCAACCAAACGTTTCTATAAGAGACTTCGAGCCTGTTCTTTCCTTTTACTTTTTGAGAAGCAGGGAAGGTAAAGGGCGAGGTTCAAAAGGGAAGAAGATCTTCTTGAACGGAACCTGTTCTGTGTAGATTTTATTCCCCATTTTTGTCCTGACACCAACAAATAAAATGTGTGTTTTGTCATAACAAAAAACTTTGTTGAGTCTTGTTTCCATGAAATAGAACACCAATTTATCGCATGATATTGACCGATTCATAATTTATATGTTTACAAGTAGGAACACAGGACGTTTGTGCATGATATTCCATGCCCTTGTACTCTTGCAAGAAACAACCTAGTAAGTTTGCCATTCGCCCGTCCTCATCTTGATAGCGTTTATCCCATCGACAATAACTGCAAACAAACAAAGAAAGAAACTTTAGTTTCGAACTCGAAAACCTAAAAATTGTCATCTAACACACTTTTTAGTGTTTTTTTTATTAGTTTATAATAAGTTCCAATATTTTGAAGCAAAGCTATATCTCTCCTTTGCACACGGAAAAAGTAGTGTAAATATTACAATCGACTACAAGATTGCTTAAAGTTTGAAATCATATTTAAAATTTTGACGAATACACCGCCGAATTATAAAAATACTTGTGGAGCTTACACATACTGGTTGTATGTTTTATAAAGTTGACTAAACGGGGGGATTGATTTTCTTAGTTATTAACAGTGTTAAAAAGCTCATTGTAGTCTTTATTCTTTATAATAACTTTATAGTAGTCGTGTGCTTTACTTTGTGACATTAACGCATTGATATATATATTTAACTCAAAACGTGGTAAGGTTTTAAAACATTTTATCACTGTTAGGATGTCGAAATGACTACAAAATTGCAGTGTGCAGTACTTGCTACAGAAAGTGCTGAAGAGGAAAAGCAAGTAAGTATTTAATTGATTTGCTTTTGCCTTCGTTGGATTAGTGTCTCGGTCTGGGGGAGTCTCTCATCTTATAGTATGGTGTCGTTTTTAAAAAATTGCTTTATGTTATAACAGTTTAATATTTTGTTAAGCATTATTGTAAATATTTGAATGATTCCAAAAGGTTTTGATAATAGCAAAAAAGTTATAACTTTGACAAAAACAACAAAGCCGTTTAAAGACATGTTTCGGCATGCTTATGCCATCATCAGTTTATTAGAATGAAAGATTTACAATGGAATGATTGTCTTATCACTTTGTCTTACTTTATATTTACTACTACTACTACTACAACTACAACTA
This sequence comes from Zoanthus sanctaehelenae, assembly GCA_028564885.2. NCBI lineage: Eukaryota > Metazoa > Cnidaria > Anthozoa > Zoantharia > Zoanthidae > Zoanthus > Zoanthus sanctaehelenae. Next base: position 9,324 of record JAOTRI020082105.1, read on the forward strand.
TAATAAATAATAAAAAAAAAAAATAAATACTTGATTTAACTCCATTTACCAGAAACGTGCAAGCAAAATCTTGGAGTTAGAGCAAGTTATGGATGAGCAGGTAAGCAATTTTTCTGCTGTTATTGTTGTATTGTTGATTTTATTTTTATTTTTAAGTAACCCCAGAAGTTCCATGACAACTAAGCAATATCATCAGCAAAATCGAGGTTCAAAGCACTTTTGTCAGATACCCTCTTGATCTATCGGGTTGCTAGTGTGACCAAGCTCTGTGTTTATTGCATCTATGGTAATCCGAAAATTGTAGGGGAGAACCACTTTGAGCGAGAATGGAATCTGTTTGCCATTTTATAGAATTCTCACAGTGATCTCAAAATTATCTGTGCTATATTCAGCATAGAACATTCCTGGTCTGAGGCTGGTGTTACTGTTCTGATCTGGCGTATTGGAGGCCAAGTCCTCTTGTTTTGGTATCAGCTTTGATTGTACATCAGTTAAAGTAGAACTTTACAATGTATTTGTCTCTTTTTGATGGAGCTGAGTTTGGGTTGCTCCTGGCAGAAGGATTTAAAGGAACTGTTTTTCGAGACAAAATAACGATAACGCCTTTTTCTAATATTAGTGTAGTGTTTGTGACCCTTTGAGACTTCATGTTGTATAGTTTTTTTAATTAGATATAATGGGTTCAACCCTGCAGCTAGGATGCAAGGTGACTGTTTATTTACAAAACTCATGAGCACTCTAAAGATCTTGTTTTTTATCATGCAAAAAAGTCATTCTGCATTCCCAACAATTACAGAGCTGGTGACGGAGGCTGGTTTAGGTACCGACTACTGACACTGCGGCAGATTGTACTAAACTAAATTGACTTTTATCCGTTTTTTCTCAGTAAAGTTTAGCTTTTCACTAAAGTATATTTATATATGATAAAGCATATATCTATTATACAGTACCAATGACAATCAGCTATCAAAGCGTTCCTCTTCATCGTGGATTAAATCACTTATAATTTTCAATTTAGAATCAACGTCAAAGTTTCATTTTTAATTGTTACAACAAGCACTCTTTCCTAAGAGATAGAAGTTTCAGAGATACTCAAAACCCAACTCCACCCTTTACTTATCATGATATTATTCGAGTTTGCTGGATTAACCTTCAAGTAGCATTAGAGCTCGGAAATAATCTGTGATTCACTATATTATTCGAGTTTGCTGGATTAACCTTCAAGTAGCATTAGAGCTCGAAAATAATCTGTGATTCACGATATTATTCGAGTTAACTGGATTAACCTTCAGGTAGCATAACAGTTAGAAAATAATCTGTGATTCTATTAAACTCTATAACTGTAGAGTACTCGCACAAAGCACAATACAAAGGTTAATAGAAATTCGCCATTTTTGATCACTGTATTATTTTAAAAGTAGTCGTTCGAGTCCTAAAAGCCGGGCTAGCAGCCCAGCGGAGATTGGTATTTAAAGTGCCTACGAAGTGAAAAAAAAGTTTTGGTTGTGTGAATAGATCATGATAAGAAAAACAAACAGGGAAAATTTCAGAGGGTTAATATGTTAATTTTTTATCCAACTGCACGAATGACCGTACAAATAACACCATGAGAGGGTCTGGGGCGAGTACAAATATCCCGCCGTGTTGTACATTTTAAGCGATATTCGTACTCAGGAAAACTTGATTTACCGCTTGCTTTGCAGTATTTTATTTTAATTTTTTCTCAAACAAAAAAATTGGATAATAAATCACTTAGACACTGCAGTATATAGTATAGCTGATATTTTTACTCGCCGTGTGTATTTTGCCTCACCCTTCGGGCTTGTCAAAATACTACAATACTCTTGAAAAAATCCAGCCATACTACACACTACACTATGTAATATGATGTATATATTGCAGAGGTGCTACGGGTTTTGAAAGATTCAAATTCTGTGTTTATCCATTAAGATGCGCATTAGCAAACGTCGCGCATCACTTTATTTGCTTCAATACAGAGAAGGAAGAAAATATGCTGCAGTCACATTTTAATTATTTTGAATGCACAGGTTGTTGCTCTTAATACCGAGTTGGACGATGTGAAGAAAAGCAAGGAAGAATTAGAGCAAGCTAAGAAAACGGCTGAAGAAACGATTGACAGTGAGAGACGGGAACACTCAGAAAAGGTGAAGAAATTATAAAAGTAAAGGTTTTTTGTGCATTCATCTTGATAAATGATTGGCTTCTGTAAAATTGTATCAAGTTAACATAGTAGTAAGAGAATATATTTAGAAAAGACAATATTAATAGTGAGAGTGTAATACGTTTGAATGAGTAAGACAGCTGTATGTTTTTGAACGGTTATTGACCGTACTGTATATCATAGGTAACAAAAGGGGAGGGGGGTATGAGAGGAATACATTTAGAAAACATAAGAAACATTAGTGCTTTAAACATCCATTGTCCCTTCTCGTTGATAAAAGGTTAGAAGTAATACACAAACACGAGAGACGGTGTTTCATCACGTTTCCAAACACATTGAAAATACAACCCGCGGCGGAGTATTTTTGACCAAATTCGTGGTGTTTTGGAATTGTGATTAAACTCTGTTTTAAGTGTTTCATACAACTGCAACTAAAACTAAGGAATATAAGCCATTTTCACACAAATGCACAGTGTGTGTTTCCCTCTGTTTTGGCGGGCCACCAGTCTTATAGTCTACTTTATATGAAAAATAAAATCGTTATTACGGGCTCAAGCAGAGCACGCAACCCAAATCGTGGGAGGCTGTTCGAAATTTGGGTTCACGTGATCTCTCAAATATTAAAACATGCTATTAACGTGATTACAAGGGGTAGCTGTAAATATCATGACGGTGCAGTAAAATTCCGGCACGTGGGAAGGAATTTCATTTTAGAAGGACACTGAAAACTGAAGATAGCACAAGCCGGGTGCAGTACAATCCCAGCTGACGTAGGAAGTAATTCAATTAGAAAGACACCGAAAAAACAAAAGACAGTATGTCAGAGTTCCAGTCTTTTGATAGCAGCAAACGTTACAGCAAGTGACTGACTATTTCACAGAAACAAAACTCGGCAAGCATTGCACATGTGATGAATTGCACGGTTTGTTTGAGAGATGCGATGTGTTACTCTCTCTTGATAATTATGCTACTCCTTGAGATAACAAAGTAGTAAGCAGCCAATCTTATACATTACCACTAAACCTCTACTTGCCCACGCAAGAACAAACATGCTATTGACCAAGTTTCTACAAATTTCAAACCGAAGTATTGTTGTGGCCTGAGCAAGTGAATACAAGGCACCACATAGAGATATCACTTACAGGCAGAGTTCGCAAAAAGAAAAAAGAAAAAGATGTGGATGTTGTCGGTGTCCTTTCTGCAAGACGATAGCCTGGTATTGACCAACGATATCGCATATTCAAGGAACAACCATTTGTAAGATCGGGCAATCAGCAATTTGAAGATTTCAACTCTATCTGCTTTTCATGCCCTAAGCATTGGTGATATCACAGGCAGCTGCTTTGGGAGCAAGTGAAAAGCCACTTGGTGTAAGGGCTTTAAGAAAACTTTGTGAGAAGATTACAAATGGGCATCCAACAGTAGACACCTTCCTTGCAATCAAGAGTCGTTTTTCAGTTGTATTATCCCGGCATAAAGATCTACACAGTCTTTGAGTTGAGATGGCCGTTCTCCTGAAAGAGTCAGGCCCGATCCGAATGATTATAAACCTCTACTTCAAGCGGCACTTCAAGAAACTATCATGAAAGAAAATTTACCAGTCATTGCTGTTGAACCTCGATACTGTGTAAGTGGCATGATACATTTCATCTGCAGAGGAGTTTAGTTACTTCCTGCACCGGAGGGCATCATCAAATAAATCAAGTTCAACTACAATATGACACGTGTAGCTGAAAGAACAAACTCGAGCAACTGCAGTATGACCAATATGAATTGTACTGACTGATGTGAATGTTCTGACAGAAGCGAGTCATATAGCAATCAGATACAGAAGGATGCTGGGCATGGCAGCGATGATGTAGTAACTTTTTTGTGTAATATAAATATTCATTTGACCTCAATTTGTTATGCTACTGAAAAAGATTTGGATAAGTCAAGTTTGTTGAAGTGATTTCAGTATATCAGATAAAAAAAGGGATTTTTTTTTCTAATATAGGAACTTTGGGATTTTTTTTTCTAATATAGGAACTTTGTGTTCATTTTATTATAACAACGTGTCAAAGCTGATGATAGTTAACAGATAGTTTCCAATAATGTCGCCCGTAGAAAGATCTCTCTTCTAAATTTTGCTAGCTACAAATAGATTAAAAGCCATTCTGTTTTAGAGCCTCGTTTTTACGTTTTTTTTGTCACATGACCATCTAGAAAGGATTCTTCAGAAGACTTTATTGATTTTGTTTATCGAGAAACATACGTATTGCTCTTCGGGTGGGTCTACGTTATGAAATTAAGGAATAAAAGCCCTTCACTACAGAGCCTCGATATCACGCTAGAAATGTCACTTGACCACCCAAAGTCAATCAAGTGGTATAATAACATAATGCTCATTGAAATACATGAGCCATAACATTTTTGTGCAGTTTCATTGTAAAATTAGTAAGTTAAAGCCATATTTTACTAGAGCCAAGTTTCCATGCTGGTTAGTCATTTCTTAAACCCTCCCTAAATCCGCCCGGTCCAAGTTGCAAAATTTACACCAATATTTTTCATGTTTTTTGAGGTCCCCTCAACACATTTTCATTGGTTGTTTACTCCCAGCCTGAAATTCCCACGTAACTACACATGCTGCCAGACTATAAGGCAATTAAAAGTTGAAAAAGTTCTCAAAGATTGAGTTCAATGCTATTGATAAAGCGATATGAAAACTAGTATTCAAACGTCATAGAGCTGAACTTATTCCCTTTGTTGATGCCTTTTGTTTAGCGTTTTGTTATTTTCCGTCCCTTTTATCATCATCGTTGTGGTCGTCTTCATCATGACCATCATCATGTTCATCATAACACCATCACCATCATCATCATATCACCATCATCATCAAATATCATCATCACCATCATATCACCATCATCATATCATCGTTACCATCATCATCATAACATCGTCATCATCATCATCATCGTAACACCACCATCATCATATAATCATATCACCATCATCATCACTTCACCATCGTCATAACATCATCATCATCGTAACACCATCATCATATAATCATCATATCACCATCATCATCATAACATCATCATCATTTCACCATCATCATCATCACTATCATATTATCATCATCATCAACGTCATGATCGTCACCATCATCATCATATCATAATTGTCATAAACGTCATGGTCACCATCATCATGTTCACCTAAATCATCGTCATATCACCATCATTATATCATCATCATCATCAACAACGTTGTCACCATCATCATATCATCATCATTTCTCTTATTTGATCTCATTTTGTTGTTGTATTGTGACAGCTTTCTGCTCTATCCATTGAAATCAATGAATTATCAAAATCTAAAGAAGAACTAGAGCAGTCAAGAGCATCAGTTGAAGAGACACTGCAAAACGAAAGAAAAGATTTTGCATCCAAAGTAAGTTGTAATTGCAACAAATAACGTATTTGATATTTGAAGTTTTTGCTACCCTTTTTTTCCAATAAATTTACTGAGTTTTCTATTCTTATGAAATTGTTAAATCATGTAAGAGATTCCTTAAGAGCGACTCTAATGGTTCGGTTTTGCGCCCTCCTTCCAGTATTTGTTCAGTCGAATGAGCACCTCCCTACGAATAATTGTTTGTAAGCAACCTTATCTCTGTTTTAGAATATTACACCTCAGTCATAGTACGGATACATTTCACTCGAGGTTTATCTTGCTTCAGTTAGTTTTTCAACTATGTCGGTGTGAATGTGAATATTCCTTTCAAACCAACGATCTCTTTAAATTATGTGTGGCGATTGCATGCTTAGCTAGTCTTTTGGCCATCACAAGTTCACAGCCATCTGCTGCCTCATTTTAAGCCACGCAACCACGAAGCCAGCTCCTCAAACGCTTTTTTTATCTATGATTATTTTAGTGTTGCAAATAACGCACATAAAAATGACATTTCATAGCTAATTGCTGTTTGTTTGTTTTATGTTGAGTAAAGATAGCTGAACAAGAAAGATTGAAAATGGAAGATGAAGACCTGGAGAGGCAAAACTTTGTTGGTAGGCAGTTTTTCTCTCTTGATTTTTTTTGTAAATTTACTCATGTATACTATTGTAATAATATTGCTTTTATATTTCTAGGGCCATTTCTAGCGCTATTTCTAGGGTTATTTCTTGGAAAAACCGGAGACAGATACAAATGAGATTTTGGTCCCTTGGTATCCATTGATGACCGAAATGGGGTATAACCAATTTCTCTTAATGTTCTGTTGAAGATTATTCCGTTGAACTACGTTATGCTAAGATCGCAGCAAAAGGTCCCACATTTATAGTGTAGTGACTTAGGTTTAAAGAGACTTTTAGTCCGCCTTGGAAGTTACAGCTGCTAATTTACAAAGACTTGTGTCTTTCATGAGTAACGGGCTATGCAGTGTTGACGAGTTCTAATAAGAGCGAAACAGCTATCCACTGCTGCCACTTCCTTGCAACCTAAGCTGTACATACGTAGTTATCGTTCATTTTCATTTCTAGGGCCTCGTAACATAAATGCAAACTCATGATATGCTGTATTCTTTCTACTCGTTTAACTGATTGAGAAGTGGAACTGATCGAAACTTAATAAAACCGACTGATTTTTGCTTAACATATCGAGAACTCGTCAAAACATCTTACAACTGAATGGTTTTTTCGTCAACTGACTAAGAAGTCGAACTAATCTAAACAGGTTGAAATTGACTGATTTTTGCGTTCAACTGATTGCGAAATCGAACTGATCAAAACATTTTACAACTTATACAATTTTTGACTGTTTGGATAATTAAGTCTAACCGGTAGAGATATTGAAATGTTCTAACAATAACATTTTGTCCAACTTATTACGACATCATTTCATAACTAAGAGAAAACTTGTGAACATCTGATCAAGAGGTCGATAGATGATGGCTGATCAAGAAAGATAACT
>JAOTRI020082187.1:0-16459 GCA_028564885.2 Zoanthus sanctaehelenae
GGTTTCTGCTATTTGGGAGATAGAGTGAATGCAAGTGGTGGTTGTGAGGCAGCTGTAACGGCAAGAGTGAGAATTGGGTGGGTGAAGTTCAAGGAATGTACAAATGTTTCGCCCATTCGGGCTTTTTCAGTGCATAGTACAATGATTGGATAAAAATATATGGAACCATAAACCAGTGTAAGATACGTACAGTATTTCATTCAAAAACAATCTAGTATACCTCTACGTACAACCTCACTCTTACCTAAGTTTTTTCTATTTGTTATAATCACTATCCACTATTTTCACTATAATTTAGTCATTAAAAATACACTGGTTTTAAAACATTACCTTGATAATTAAAAAAAACAAATAACATGCTCACCCATTTTATATCAATGATAATTAGTTACAACTTTACTTATTATACATATACCTGAAACTTTGCTCCTTTTCTAAACTCCCTTGAGTAGAGCCCATTGGAACTTCGAATTCGAATTGTGACGACTTCATTGCTTCTTGCAACTGGCAAATCAGTAATTCTTTTTCTTCTTGCATCACGAATTTTCTGTACACATAAAGCATTACTTAAATTGTCTCTTTTGTCCTGATTCTATCATCATCATCATCATTCTATCTATTTATCTCTTTCCATTCTTCAACCTTCACTACCATATAGTTACAGTACAATATATATATTTGAATCTTGGCAAAGTGCTGGGATTGAACTGGGGACCTTGTAGTTTGAATGCATGCAGAGATCTTAACAACTTTGACCAACAACCATGTCTGGCCAGCTAGCATTCCTGAGACCAGCTCTTTAAAATTAAAATACTTATACTGTTCCCAATTAAGACTATTATTATTATTATTATTATTATTATCATTATCATTAGCATTAGCATTAACATTAGCATTATCATTATTATTAAATTATGTACTAATTTTGTAATCTAAAATTACAAACTTTTTACTTTTATATTCACTTACCAATATTTCTTTTTCACAATCCATTTCTTGTTCATTTGAGCATTCAAGGTTTGTAGATGTCGAACTCTTTAAAAAGATCATAGGTAAAAATTTAATTTGAAGACATATAATTATCACTAGGTTGTATCGTTTAATTAATTAATAATTGCCCCTTAGCTAATTAAGTTATTTTAGATCTGCATATGACATTACAATTAACTATGTTTAATAAATTAAATTCAAGTTATATTAGCTCTCTATTTTCTACCACAGCCTTTCATTTTAGATAAACAAAATACAGTATTTTTACATTGTTGTCATTGTTTTTCAAGACAAGGAAAATTCCACATGAAAAAAGGTTGTTATCCATATTTGTTTGTATTGAATTAATTATGTCTAATGTTGCATGCTGAATGAAGTGTTATTGAGCTTTGTATAATATTTCATTTTTCTCAATAAAAGATATCATGCGAGCATTCTAGAGTTTTTCAAAAACTCAATTGAAGTTAGATAAAAGAGATATGGGTCTATAATTATTGGGATCACTCTCATCATCAGACTTATAAACTGGTATTACTTTTGATAACTTAAGTTTTGCTGGGTATATTCCTTGTACAACTGACAGGTTAAAAAGGAATGCTTAAGTATGGCTAATTGTATTTCTCACGCATTTCAAAAGCTGCGTCGGGCAAGAATATGTAGACCATAAGCCTTATTGTTAGGAATAGTGAGAATTTCCAGCTGAACCTCGGCGGCTGATCCGGGCTGAAGAAAAAGTATAGTATTTTTCATTTACCTTAAGGTCAGATTGCTCTATAGCTACATCTGTTTGACTAGCTTGATCCTTCAAAGATAAAAATAATTAATTGTTAATCATATGTAATTCATGAATTTTTTTTTTTTATAGTTATGATGTGGGTATGATTTTAAAACTGGGGTTTTAACCCCTTTTTTAAGAAGTTTACTAGTAACATAAAATCATATTTATTATAATATGTATTTTTTGTTTTGCCTTTTACCTTCATTAATTGAAAGCAATATTGAACATTTGTTGCTCTCACCATTCATTTTATTTCATCACATTTCATACATTTATAATAAAATTAACAAAAAATTATTTATTACATTTTAAATTTACACAAGCATTAATAATATCTAAATTTCTAAACTTTTAATTTCTAAACAGTGTAACACTCAAGAAATTACTTCAATATAATTATATATATATATATATATATATATACATTATATAAAATAACCAAAATGGTTACATGCACTGTTATTGGTTAAATAACTGTCATTTATTGTGCCGGTAAACCCACAGCTAGATATTGGAAAGTGAAAAAAACAGTTTCCTATTTTTGTTTCAAAAAAATTGTCAGCTAATGGTAATCACCTTCTGTAATTTACTGGCAAAAGAGGGAGGCTCCGAAAATATAGCCGAGTTCAGCAACAAGACAGAGAAACGATTTACAGAAATACAAACTAAACAAGGAGACACATTTGCGAGCAAAACAAACCAAAAAGGCAATACAAAGGGCTGTTAGTGGTTTTACAGCATTTTTTGATTCATTCAAAGTGCGTACCATGGTAACAGAGTCTTGCCTTTACAACCTACCATTAGTTTAGCAAGTTTGCCATTCAATGCAACAATGTCCTTTCCATGGGACTATATATATATTTGTGTGTGTGTGTGTGTGTGGGTACATGTGTGTCTGTGTGTGTGAAGAATATTAAATAGCTTAAAATATAGGTGTTTGCAATATGCCCCTTGAAATCGTAAACTTAAATTAATTTGTTTAGCTATATATGCATTTAACCAATAAACCATGGAAAAACCATCATTGACAGAAAAGAAACAAACAACCTTAAACTTTTCCTTTGTCAACATTTCCTGCAACTGCTCCTCCTGTTCCTTGATCAAAGAGCGATTTCTTAACAGCTGTGTTCTGCCAAAAATTGCCATAATTAGTTATCTGAATTTAAGAAATGAATGTTATTTTAAATTCTACTACAGCCTTTTGCAGAGTCTATATACATTTTTCATTTAAAACATTTTATAGAGTCACAGTTTCAATGAAAACTTTGTCTTTAAATATAATTCCTCTGAGATGTAGCTGTAAGCCCAAATTTGCAGGTTTTGTGAGTTTATATGTATATGTTGGATTGGCTGTAGTTTATTATGCATTTTAAGGTATCAAGTTCTTCATACCTGTGATGTAATTATGTTAACACTGTCAGTAGTGACATTGGAGAAAAAATGGTAAATTTAGCTAATATCTTGAAACTGATTCATAAGTCTGAATTCAAACTCAAGCAATTACATGAAAATGATTTTACTTCCTTTAGGGACCTTTTTCAGATTTAAACTATTTTCATTTTGAATAAGTTTGATTCTGTATACTGTATTTTCTGTATTGTTTTAGGGTGTTATAAAAGAACATAATATTTTAAACAACCTTCACTGCTCACCCACCTAACACTATTATAGATCTACATATCTCTCCTTTTTTTCCTTCTTTTTTTTCTCCTTTTATTTTCTTTCTCTTCTTACCATGTTATACTCAAGTGTTTCTTTTTCTCTTTTTTATTTGGAACACACCAAAAGTTTAAATACTGAGTTTTGTATTTGTCTGGGTATAAGTTCCAGCTTTATCCCCCCTTAACTACGCAGCAGCCATTACTAGTATGTGGGAAATTCTTAAGTATCACTAGTTATTGGTCTGAGATGCATATGAGAAAAATAAACTGGTTTGAAAAAAGAATGTTTGTACCATTTCAAGACAACTTGTACCAGTGCAAGAAATATTGCACAGGATCAAAATATATTAAACCAGATCAAAATCATTTAGTACCAGAGCCCAGTTGTTCAAAAGGTTATTAACAAAAACTCCCACGGCATTGTTTCCGATCTTACAACGAGGGATTTTAGCTGTGATTTTGAGAATAGCAAGTTTTTTCCTCAAAATACCTAATTTACAAGTGTTTTGTATATATACCGAGTGCTTAATTGCAGTGCTGTACATACATACAATACCTTTCAGTTTTTAAGACTTCAACTGAGTGATGCATTCGTGTTAGTGCCACTCTAATGTCATCAAGATTTATTTCGACACCTGTTTTTCAGATATGACAACATTTCAAATTATGATATTCAAAAAAATTTATATTAATCTTTTCATACTTGGTAAGATTACATTTTATAATCTTATTTACATACTATATTTAATAATTGCGTTCAACGTTAAAAGAACGCAATCATAATCTTGTGCAAGCCGAAAAAATCTCGATTTTGTGGTTGATAAAAATCGATGCCATTTTGGATTCCTCCGAGGGGGTCTGAGTTCCATTCCTGAGCAGGCCAAAAAAATTTCGATTTTGTGGTTGATCCAAATCGAGGCCATTTTGGATTTCTCCAAGCTAAGAGGGTCTGGGTGTGGGTCATTTCAGCCAATACGGCATGTAAGCTTCCCAAGTAATTACTCAACAGTTTATTATTTGACATCTTGTTTGTGTTAACTGTTTTTACACAAAGCTAAATTCAATCCCTCTTTCACAATGCTAGAAAAATTGCCATCCTATTCAACCTTTAAACTATCAAACGCGCTTCGCTAATCTATGATTACTGCTAATTTATTAAAATAATCTATCATAAACTACAGTAATTTTTCTAACCTTGAAATCTCTCAATTATTGTTGGTGTACTACATCTTACTGATGGCACACAAACAATTAACTGGGGGGTGCCCATTGTGTTTCCACCCAAGGCTTTGATAGCTACAGTAGATAAAAAAAATTATTTGTTAATTATGGTTAGTGTTATGGAATGGAACTTGATAAAAACCTTTTTTTATAGTTCAACAAAATCAAATACTGCCAATACAGTATGGGACAGTTTTAAACACAGTTCAAATAAGATATTTATAGTTTTAACTAATGTGATTAAATATAAATGGTTAAACTTTTTATTGATTTTATCTTTGGACACCATTTTTGTTTAATTCCTAATTCAATTAGCAACAATTCTTTCTGTGACACTATTAAAAGTCAGACTAGTTCAATATGTAAACTATATATAACTTAAAAAACGTTTTAAAAAAATTTGATGTCGTAGCTCAGTTATGCAAGTGTAAAACAATATTAATACTACTGTAAAAAATTGATACACACAGTTAAGGCATCCTTTTTCAAACATTTACTCTATAAATGTACTGTACGATTAAACGTCACAACAATTTTATTTTTGCCCTTAAGATGAACAATTATTGGTCTGTTACAGTAGCAGAGTTTTTGTAAGAGTTGGTTTTTGGTTAAGCTGACTGCTATACTTCATTAATTTGGAGTACAAAAGGCTCAAAATCTAGTTCTAATAATGAAAAAATTAATGTTCAACTTAATACTTTTTTATTTTTACTTTGTTTTTTTGACCAGTCATACCATCTTTTCCATCTTTTGAATTTAACGATGAAATCCAGAAGAATGGTTGGTCTCCTTCTTGGGTGTACCGGTATTCTGATAGACTCCTAAAATAAACATTTATCTTCAGTTGGTAAAGTTTACCCTGATGCTTATAGTACAGTTAGATTTAAAAGTAATTATTAGTTTTTATTATTATCAGTAGAAGAAAATATCAATTATGTTGAGGCATATTAAGTGTCCTGCATCATAATTAATTGAAGTACAAAACATTAGGTTCAATTAGATTATTCATATATAATAGAACTATAATTTGCCAGTGATTGTCCGAACATCAAATATTGAGCTAAAATGAAGTGCTCCCGAAGAAAGAGTACTCTGCCTTGAATGAAATATCTGTAGACCTGTTAGCCTGCAGCTAGGCAAAGGGAAACTACTCCCTCATTATTAAATTTTGATTAATAATAAAAACATGTATAAAGTTCTTAAGTAAATAGTATATCATATTTACGATCATATTGATTATAAAGATCTTAGGTCAAATGGAGTTAAAGCGACTCAGTTTGACCAAGCCTTGCATGCACTTGCATTGATTTGCGATAACTTGCACTCACTTTGGTTGAGATCATATTTTCCCGTAAGTCACCCAACCAAGTCAATGCAAGTTGGTTGACATCTGTTTGTTGTTATAGCAACCTATAAGCCAATGAAATACAGGATAAAGTCTGCGATCTTTAATAAATATTGGGGCCTTGGATGCCAGTCTTTTTGGCCACCCAATGCAAGTTTCTATGCAAGTTCAACTTGTGGCTACTTGCAACTACTTGCAAGTCCCTTTGACCGGGGCCTAAATAGCATATTAATTACAAGTATGTAGAGTGATTAATTAATGTGTGCCATACAGCATTGAAAATTATTTTTCTGGTTATCGTTTATATTAGCTGATCATTGCACTTTGTACTTAAGCTTTGGCCATGTTGGATTGCTTTCTATTCTCGACTTTGAAACAAATTTTTAGAAAGAGTAAGTTTATATATAATTATGTGATTTTTAAATTATCAATGCATCCTTATCTTTAAAACATTCGTTTATTAACTAAAAATATATTAATAAATTCAATATTTTATGTGTAGGACTGTTAAAAATAGATACATACTTTAAGAGTTCTTGCTCTCTTATAAAAAGCATTCCATTGTTATTGATCAGGATAACCACCATCCCTTTGTGTAATTCCCTTGCTTGGCGACATAGCTATTATTTACAAATTGATGAAGTGCATCAATTACATTAAAAAAACTGGGTTTTAGAATTAATATCTTTGTAAAGATTATACAAATTATTTACCTAACACTTCTAGCTAAGTTTGTAAATTAAATATTAGATATTCTAAAGTATTTTAAACAATTCTCGTGAATTATAATATTGTAAGTACTGGAATTATTATTTTTCATAATTTTATATTACATAGATTTGAATCTCAACTTGATAAATTTAATAGAAATACTGTAGCTAATAATTAGAAGTGAGGTTGTCTTGTGATGGATGTTCATTGAGCTGTTAGAAAAATTAAGTAATAATAAATTAATTGTGTATATCACAAAAGCACAAACAATAAGGAGACAATTGCTTGAGAAATAACCTCACTTGTAAATAGAGTATAATATATTTATAGAACTTAAAATAATTGTACATGGACAATTGTTCAATAATTATTTCAAGTTCCCATGACTAATATAAAAGTAACTTCACAGGAATTGAAAATCAATCAGAGAACTGACATTACAATAAAACCCACATACAAGAACAACCATTTTTGGGACTCAGGCTAATTGTTTTCTTAGATATTGGCCATTTAAGTTGAAATCAGCCTAACTGCTAACCAGGCAAAAAGTTTATCAAGTGTGTGAGAACAGTATGTATCAAAGTTACTTGAGTATGGGCTGAACTGACAACCAGCTCAAGTTTAATTACTGTATTATGAGTGAGTTAGTCAGATTTACTGAATAACATTAGTGTACCATGGACGCAATGATCTAAGAAATGCATCGCACAGTCACATTAATGTTAAAGTATCTAGTAATAATACAAATTGGACAGTCATTATTATAAATAAATTATATAAACACATGGGGAGACAAAGAACTCAGAAAAATCTGAGCTCCAGATGGGAATCGAACCCATGACCTTCCGTACACCAGTCGAATGCAAACATATTTGCTAGCATACTAATTTTTCTAGGTATCACTAGCTTTTGCTTTGAGACTGATACAATATGAGAAAAATATACTGGTCTAAAATATCTAATTGATTTAAAAAATATACACAAGTTTAAAAAAAAATTGAATAAAAATAAAATTTGAGCCTCAACATAAACACTATAACTAGGAATCAAGTTAATATTATGGTAAAATCTAATGTTGCAAAATACAGTACAGCACAATTATAAGTTTTGCTTATAGATATATATATATATATATACATACATCACTGAAGCTGTATGGCAAAAATACAGGCCCACTGTATCCAATGTATTGCTGCACCAGAGTCACACAAGCTAATGCAGATGAGTAAAGTAGACCTGCATAATTGGTGTATGATAAAGATTATTAAGAAAAGATACGGTGCTTGTCAGCCAATTAGAATTGAGCACATTATAAAGGTATAATACTTTAATTATTTCTTAACAATTCAGAAGTTAAACATAATTATCCCAATATAATTATAAAAGCAATTTTTGGATTTTACTGTTTTAAAGCAATTCAGTATAAATTTATTCAGCTCTTAGTTTTATTCAAACATACCCTCATGTGGACGTGAAAGCAGTCCTCTGTCAGAATTACTGGGCACCATGGATCCAACTGTTAAAAAAAAAATTTATATAAATTTTAACTTTAACAATTGGTAGTAATTGATAAATCAAATAACAGACCTCACTCAGCAAATCATTTAAAAAATTTACCATGCTCTTTTTTATTTCTTGGAAAAAGCCAAAATATAAAGGTTTTGGACTATAGAAGAATTTGTGAAACTAATCAGTGATTCTATTTTTTTTGAAGTTGTCCTTTATGTATACTTTCAAGTTATTATCAGCTGTATTCTAGACCAATTTTGACCAATCTTTGATTTTGTTTAACAAACATTTCCGTAATTTTTTACTTGAGCAACTGAAGCCTAATAATGATTAAAAGATAAACTGAGCTTACTTGGCTGCTAAACCTATGTCTCCTGACTGAAGTAATAGCTGTAGAAAAGTTAAAACTTTTTTACTGAAATCTGGTATGGCTAGTTAGATTATTAGTACATTTTAACTACATGCTTTGAAATCAAATTATTTACCTTTAACTCCAGCACCAAAAAATTTGGGGCCATAATCCCCTACAAAAAAAATTACAGCAAAATTGAGATTCAAAATTTTTGTTTACAGGTTGTAAACAAAGAACATGTAACACAAAATTGACTGTTTTTTATAGCAATTACATTTATATATTTTGTTAATCATGAGCAGACATGTTTGGTGCAGTTGGTAAGATCTCTGCTTTCTAACCACAATCTCCCCACCTCGATCCTGACAGTTTTCCGAGATTTGAATTTTTGTGTAACCTAAGTCAACCCAGCTTTCCACCCTTCTGGGGGTAGGTAAATGCTGGGAGCTAATATAACCTGCGATGGATTAGTGTGTGACTCACATCTGCTTATCACTACAGAAACCGAAGATAATTGCTGGTTCCATGGGTCAAGCTAGGCTCATAAAAGGATTTACAGTAGCTTGTTATAATTAGTTAGCCTTGTTAGTCATATTAAGTAAATTTATAAGGCATGACTTTTCCTTCCTTCAGTTAGGTACCTTCTGTTATTTCCAGAACTTCTTCCAGGGTATCCTCAGGAATTTGTCTCTCATGATCGATATCAGAATTATTGTCGATAATAATTCTTCTCTCCTGATCGATATCAGAATTATTATCGACAATAATTTCTGGTACTAGTGGCAGTGGAGGAACAGAAGGGGGTTCATCTGATGAGTGCAACACATTGTCATTGGTCAGTTCTGCTGAAGCGTGATGAGTTGACGTAGCTGCAGGCATCTGATTGTTATGAAAAACAGAATTGCCATTCAATTCTTGAGCACCTTGAACGGCTGGTGTACCTACTAAAGGTCTTAAATGCACTCTGGTTGACCTTGTTCGGTAGGCGTGGAGAATTTCTTGCCCTGACAGGTTTTCCCCCACGACTGACAGCAAATGGTTCCCATGTGAACCGGCTTTAAGAAACTGAACCCTAATAAATAAAACACTAACATAAAGAAAAAAATATATAATGAACTTTAACAATTTATCGTCAAGCTTAATTTTTAAAATAACTTCATTCTTGATATTGCAGAAAGATTAATTATTACAGGGTTCAAAATAGCTGCCGGCTATGGCCGGCTGATTTTGGATCTTGTAGGCGATTTTTGTTTCCACAACACAGTTGTCTTGAAGGTTACTTATGTTTATACCGTTTTGCAAACAGGATATTTTATCTGGCTACGAAAACAGCCGGCAAAAATTTTGAACCAAACAAAAGAGCTTACAAAATGAAACAAAATTTGAGATCGTTATTTGGAACCCTGTCTAGGCAGGCAAAAAGATTGTTTTGAAGCAAATCTAGTGTTGTGACAATGGAGTTTTTAGCTAAAGTAAAAAAAATTATCAAAGGCACTCGGCAAATTATTTGTATGAAATTCGAACATAACAAAAGCATTATGAAGGGTAATCAGTTCAGCTAATTTCAAACACCAAGTTTTTTTACAGAAGACTACTGTGTTCACGAAACTTTGAGAAAGTCATGATATGTATTGCTTTTTTCTCAAGTACAATTAAAGGATTCAGTATAATTATATAAGTGTAGGGACCTTGTGGTTAGAAAGCAGAGATCTTATCAACTGCACCAACCAAATCTGCCCTGAGTCTTATCATATAACTTTGCAATTTTCAGATGGGTTGATATGCAGTCTGTCAAAGTCCTCACGGAATTACTTTTAAAAAAATGATTTTAAGGAATTCTAAAAGTTTCTGAAAATTTCCAAAGATTTCTGAAGATTCAAAAATGTATAAAACACAGCTTAAAAACATTTTTGAAACTTTCCAAAAACTATTGGATATTTTCAATGGTTTTCAAAGATGCCTGGAAAGAATAATTTACTGGAGGTAAAATGAATGAATGCTTTATTGGCATGACTTTTATACAAAATAACAATAACAACAATAATAATACTAAATAAAATAATCAATTGAAGATATTTGTCAATTTAATAATGAATTTTTTTCTCTTCTTCATACAAGTAAAAAAAATTGAGAATATGGCTAAAAATTTGCAGGGCTCAAAATTGCAACCGAAACAGTTGTATTTATAGCCAAATCTTTTGTTTTGCAACTAAAACTTCAACAGCGGTTGCAATTTTGTGATTAAATGTCCCTAATTTACAACTAAAATTTTACAACCAACACAAAAATGTGATCATAAAATTTTCTTAATTTCGAGCTCTGATCTGCAGTGTTTTCACAACAATTGAAAGTAGACGTTGTATTTTGTTGAATAGGCGTTGCAAGGCATAAAGGGCCTTGCTCATTATGGGGGTACGGAGGGAAAGTAGGCATCGCTAATGGTAAAGTTGCAAACGGATGCGACGGCCGATGGCTAGTTTTGAAAACACTGACAGGCACCAAAAGAAGTTGGCTTTGCAGGTTTAAAATTTTGGCAGAACTCTGTGGAGGCTCTGTCTTAGTAAAAAATGATTACTGCAGGAAATGCTGTCTGTCCTTGTCAAAATTTTCGTGTTTCCCAGAATGCATTGGGATCATGCAAATGGCAGGAAACATGTTGGGACAAGATTGGCACAAAGAAACGGCTGCAGCTCGATCCGTAAACTGAAAAAATGCTAAATAGCTCCATGATATCTTAGTACTAAGTCTGAATTTTGTTGTGAAAACTGTTTTGTTTGCTGGGAATGAAAATTTCATCAAAAAATCCAAGGCCAAACATTGTTGATTTTTCCCGTTCCAAAAACAATGCAAAACTATTAATTTTTTTTCAATTTTGGCACTTCAACTAATGACTTTCTGTAGGAATGACAGTTTATTCTTGTATCACTGGCTTTCCAAACATAAAGAAACTATTAAAGTTTGCTTTAAAACCAAAGTCGAAACATGGTTTTCTTGTTTAAGAAAGACTGAATTCTTTAACACAGTACCATATCGTATGTGCGGTTTAGGCCCTTTTAGTATAACTAGTCAAAGGGTTAAAATATACAGGTATATATTTAATGTTCGTAACCACAGTTTGTGTTAGATATTTATTTTAAAACTGAGATGGCTGAAGGAAAAGAGTATTATGATACATGAGAATTCATAGTTATTTTTAAAGTTCTCCCAACATTTTTTTGAAATGCATAAATCAGTGCATTAAACAGTTTTTTTCTCTTTGGTAAATATGAAATATGAAATTTTTTCTTCTCCTTTGACGTAGCCCTTTTTCATGCAAAAAAGGCACACAGCAGTTTTTGGCATTACAATTGAAGTAAAACCTAAATACAATGACAAGCTTGGTTTTCCAGCTGGTAGTAATATGATAAACTGATACCTGCCATACGACTGTCATCAACACTTCTTTGTTTGAAATAATTGTTTTAATAACCAAGCGAGACATTGTAACAGTTTCATCTTCACACTCAGTAAAATCTCAGTTGTAAGCTAGAGATAATTTTTTTGCAATTTTTTTTGTTCACAAAGATAAGCACAAAATATTTCAGTGATGAACATACCGAAACACCATACTATTTACTCATAAACACTTTGTGTCTGGCCCTCTTTGCCTCGTTTTCGTGTAAGTTACACCATTTTGGAAAAAGGTGTATGAGCATTTACATAAAAAGACTGGTTTTTATCGTTACAGGGAATAACTTCAAGATTTGAACTAGATGCTATGTACATTAGGTAGCCCAAGTAAATGCCTGTAGGCGTCTAGTTTTATAAAGATTTTCTATTACAGCGTCCACGAAAATAATCAAATTATTAAACTGCTATTTTGTAACTTCAAACTTGCTCAGTAAGTTTTCTGTAAATCAAAATTCACTTTAGAAATCATTTTTTAAATCCAAAATTGCGGTACTTTAATTTAGGCTAACAAAATATGATACCAGTTACATAAAACAATTTAGACAGTTATTTGATAGTCCGTTAAACTCTGTTTATAAAGGGAGTGCATTTTTGAAAGTTGTTTACAAGTTGAAGTACTTTTCAGTTTCAAACCGATAGATAAAAATAAATTAATATTAATAGTCACAACATCAAAGAAAATTTTTAAGTTGCTGTCCTCAACAGCGCAAGGCATTGTTAGCAATATTGAAACGCAGCTTTTTCCAAAAGTGATAAGTACGAGACTTTTGGAAGAATTAAACTATACGGCGTATAGTTAAAAGTTATCAACCCATATCATGGCGGGATACGCTATAAGTAGCAAGTTATTCAGTAGTTTAGTCTCTCAAACTACTTATAAAATAACAAATAAAGTGTTTTACAATTAATACTTTGTAAAAAAAATCTTACCTTTATTCAAACTATGACCATACCATTCGTTCAGTTCCTATTTTCTTCTTGATAAAACAGCGTAATTTCTAGAATTCAGGAATTATATCACCAACTACTTCGTGTGAGTTTCATATAATAGCGTAAAATAAGTCACAGGCGGCCCTATCGTAAGTTCACAGGTAGCCCAACACATTTAAAACAATTAGAGCACAACATAGAGCACGCGTGATGTTGGGAGAGACACGAGAAGGTTGTAAAATTACAGGCTGCAGACCGAGACGAGTGATTTTATAATGTATTGAGTGTCTCTCCCAACATCACAAGTGCTCCATTTCGCCGATAAAGTCAAAGAAAGTTGTGATCTAATGTTTCTATGATATAGCAAAACACGCGGCAAAACATTACAGGCAAGCGAAAATCACGACTTTATATCGGTGTAGATTTGAAGCAATCAGAGCGCGCGTTATATCGTAGCTATATTATAAGGAAATATAGAGAAAATGTATGCAGTTTTGAAAGTACTATGTTTTTACACTTTCATCCGAACAAAGATTGAGAAAAACGGTCACCGTATCTTCCTGATGTTTTCAGTAAACCCCTGACCCAGTTTCGGAGAATTCCGTTGGAGTCTATTTGACCTCTGTTATCAGGCTGAAGATAGCAACCCATTCAGCAACTCATTCAGCAACTCATTCAGCAACCCATTCAGCAACCCATTCTGCAACCCATTCAGCAACTCATTAAGCAACCCATTCTGTAACACATTCAGAAAAACATTCAACAAAGTACTAAAAAACGACAAAGCTTCAATAAAAAACAAAGTCGATAATTAAAATAATATTATTTCATCTTGCCACACAAACAATCCTTGAGATGACCTTAAAACTTCACCAAATACGAAGCTTCCTTAACTGGAAAAATACTACCAATAAACAGGAGTCTTAGATTAAAAAAACAAACCTTTACCTGCTACCACCAACCACTCGACTGATAAAGTACTACACCCCTAGATACCATCTCGGCATGTGCCAGCTCCATCTCGGTTAAAAGTTAGGAACAGCGGAACGCGGAAATCCTACAATTTCATAGGAAAATTCAAAATCTATAAAGAAATTATGGGTTTGTGAAAACTTTCAAAGGGAAAATTCCACATCATTAATTAATACTGTTAACCCTTATTCCGTACAATATATAACAACCTAATCAAAATAAAAAAACCTGTCTCTAAAAAGGATCTTAGAAAATTGGAAAAAGAAGAATTTTCCTTAACAAGGAAACCAAGATAAAACCAGATAAAAGTTACATCACCTGTCTAAAAATAATAGAAATCTACAGTTATACTTGGTACGAAGTAGTTAATAACAATTATACAGTGGCGTATGGGGGGCACGGGGGATACTGCCCCCCACTTTTAAGTGTGGGGGCCATCATATATTTAGGCCCCCTCACTTTTGGCCATAAGAAAAACTTATATTTGATAATTAAAGGGAAATGCAGGGTAATTCACCATTTCTGGGACTTCAAACTCCACGTTACATAGCCTATACAGTATCACAAATTTTAATTAAACATGTTACTCTAAAATGAGAGAGAGGAATAAGAAAACCAAACTTGTTACAATTGGTGTTATAAAGTAATTTCATCACGACTGTAACGTGTTGTTGTGAAGCCAAGTGTCAGCAGCAGTGTATAAAATGGTGAACAGATATAGGGAATCGGGTAATTTCTTGTAAGACAACAGCGAAAGTTTCCTCATAAAAAATTTGACTGTTAAGTTTCCCAAAACTGGAGTTGCCCTTCCCCCCACTTTAAATTTGCTTCCTACACCTCTGTTATACCATAATTATCAAAAGTTCATCATGTTATTTCAAGTATTAGAGCAAGAATACTGTACAACTCAAGAAAATGCAAGGCTTTTAAACATGTATCTTTCAGTCAAATCAACATCCTTGTTCAAACTCTCTTCTGCGTTACACGATGTCTGAGTGACACTCTTAAACATCTAGTTTGGATTGAAATGAAAATATATAGTACTTTCGAAATTCCATACATTCTCTCTATGTTTTTATCCTAAATGATACTATGGTTAATATATTACTCATCATAATCTTGGGCTACCTGTGGATCAACCACATGTGCTGCAGGTTTGCCGAACTCAATGTACAAAACACCAAAATATCACGTGAAATCATTCATCATTTGGTATAGGGTTAGCACTTGTTCACAACCTTAAATGGACCTAATTAATATTCCAACCACTTAATCAATCAGATAATCATTATATAAAATTGGAGAAGTTCACATTTATGGTAAACAAACTCACGAGTCATATATTTTTTTTGACAAGTATTATATTTTACCCAACAAGTCGTATATTTCTTTGACAAGTATTTTATTTTACCCAACAAGTCGTATATTTCTACAGCAAGTTTTATATTTTACACAACAAGCCGTATATTTCTGAAACAAGTCGTATATTTTGCATTACATGTTGTATGTCTCCAGCAAGTACTCTTATATTTGTGTAACAAGTCGTGTAATTCCCTTAAGAAATGTTATATATTTTCAAACAAGTATTTTTGTCCGCAACGGCGCGCCATATCTACCAACTATGCAATTTTGACAAACTAGAAAAAAAATTTACGCGTTTTTCGTAGGTATCACCGATTCTAAAGTTTCCTTAACAAGGGAAAGTATAAAGCCAGTTGACAAATTAAAGCCATTGAACCTTTATGTATGTGATCTTGTACGGTAGTTCGTCTTCAAAGAAGGCACAACAATCACTGTCGGTTGCACATTTTAATCGCGAAGCTTCAGTTAAGGTTCGAAAAAGTATTTCCCATCAGAAGGGCCAAAACTGCTTGCTTCTTTTAAACTTCTGTTCTGCTTTCAACTCGACTAACAGAAAACATTTTCCTCATAGACAGGAATAAAAATAGATTTCTCGCTCGCGTCAAACTTTGAGTGAATGACAAATGACGTTAAATTATCACTTATCAAAACCAACCAATAGGAATTTCTAGTCATCAGCGCGACTAGGAATTTCAATTTGACTGAAAACATTGCAGTCTCTTTCCGTTTCCTCTACTTCTCTGCCCACAATACAATCAGTCAGCAGTTTCCATACAATTTTTGTTAGCAGCTTCGACTGATATGAGGAAAAGAAAAAGACTGCTCGCAGTCTAGATAGACTATGACAACAGGTTACTACTGTATCCAGTATTGATAATTTGAACACATTAGACTGCATTAGATTTTACAGGAATCAAGGACTGGGATACTAGGAATCGGAGAAACAAACAAGATCTAGCCACTCTCAGTGATAGTCAATGGAGGGGCAAACACGGATGAGAACACCGTTAAAACATCAACTCTGTACCATTACTATAGTATAGTTAATATTATCTACTTTGTCAATGCCGTGTTACCTGAGGATATAGGGAGAAATTATCGGCTAGTCTAAACGAGTTAGGGTCATCTTTATGATACTCTCCAAACTTCTGGCACAGCCGAATGAGCATTCTATCGAG